>JAXGGS010582023.1:0-10381 GCA_035585475.1 Armandia brevis | reverse complement strand
TCTGCTTGACGTTAAACAAGTTAATTAGCTGGATTAATTGTTAGATAAATATAATTTATTGACTCACGTTGCGCGTTCTGCGCGAGTCCAGCATCGAGAAACGCCAAGACGGCGACAACTGCACAGATCCCCCTCATCTTCTCCTTAACAACGGTAACCACGCTGCTGATTCTTAATCCAGGGCAGGTGATGTGATTAATCCTCCTCCTCCGTGGTGACGGGTGGAAGCTGGTGGGTGATGGTAGATGAGCGTGTGTATCCTGGTAGTGTATAAACGTGTGTGATGCTGTCGCACGGGGTGTGTTCGCGGTGTGGTTGGCGGCGGTGCTCTGTTCCCGGATCACCGTCTACCTCCCGTCTTATACCCGGGACCGTCACGCCTCGCCGCTCCACACCGTGACGTCGGCCGCCAGGTGAGAGTGGGAAGCGCCGCTACCATATAAGGCGCGGGATTCCCTCCTGACGTCATTATATCGCATGAATATTGAACAGGTGCCACGGGGGGTGCTGCGCTTAAAATTCCGACCGACTGGGAAATAAATGGGAAAAAGGCCTGAAAAATTGCTAAACTCCAAATAATACCAGTTTTATCTTAGCCAATAATTAACAATATCGGTTCAACTAGCTGTATGACTAATAATTTATTCATGTTAACCCACAGAATGCAGTTCTTGGTTAGATATTTATATGCGGCGCCCATAGGAATGTTGATTATTTGTATGCCCCCCTGCCAGCAAATGGAGCGCGCCTGACTATGATACAGAAGCTCCCTCCGTCACAAGACGGTTCCAGAACAGGAGGAAAGTCAAACATCTCCCCTTTAATCCCCCAGTCCACAGCGGCACAGAGACCTGGTTTAGTTTAACTGTGTGTAAATAAACAGTGCGTCACTCGGGTGGATGGCGACATACCACCAGCATCTCCGCCAGGTAAACATCTGTACAGGTAAATACAGGTGATTATATCTTACCTGTGGTGATAATCACCTGTGTGTGGTGGGATTACTTGTTACACGTGACCGGGTCAGGATGTGGGTCTTAAATATCATACAATAATAATAAAGCATTGTTAACATTTTCCTACATGTACATGTATTATTCATATGAAGTGTTCTTATTTAATTATTAATAAGTATTATATTTATAATATCATATGCATTACGTGTAGTTGTATAATAGGTGTAATTATGTTATTAGAAAGAGAGACATGCCGATACATCTGTTGTGTTAGAGAATCAGAGTTTGATTTATTGAAATGGTTTGTGTATGTGATGCGGGGCTCATGATACTTCAACAGACATATTTCTGTTGCCTCTATAAAGTCGTGAGCTTCTATAAAATAGCGACAGGTAGACTGATGTAATAAAAAACGGCGATGGGTTCCGAGTTTCATCGCCTTTATCAATGTTAACACGACATAACTTGACATAAGAAAAGTGGCTGCGTAGTTGACGAAGAATCTGATGCGCAGGATGAGAGGAGAATTTGTTTACACAAGACGCATCAAAGTAAACAGGGTTTTTTATTTACCACGCACAGATATAAAAAACACGCGTCATGTTCTGCCTTTCCGGCTGTAATCCTTGTGAGGACACGGAGCAACACGACTCTCATGATTTTCTTACATGATCATCCAACCGCAAACATATGTGTGTTTTTTACGGTCAAATCGTGGCCCAAACACAATATACATTCGTGACAATGTTACATATATCTACTTACATTATCAACCAATTAAACTGAAATTCACTGATCTCTATGCATAATTGGGTACTACTTATCTGTTTCATGTTTTTTACGATGATGATTGATTGATTATTCAGTTGATTGGATAGCATTGGATTTAGATCGCTGCAATGACTTGCGCTGAGCACATGCAATCTTGTAGGGTTAAAATAGGGCACCGTTTCCACGTTAAACAATAGGAACTAAGTCAACTAGAAATGGTTGGCTAGATGACCGGTTCAGTGTCGTATGCGACCAGTCCGTTAAACAAACAACCACGGCCCTGTATTTACTCAAACCACTTCTCACCTATTGACATGTATGCAGTAATCATGTCTGATGAGACAACTCACCTCTCGTAGACAGGTTCCCCCGGACACTCCCCATGTGTGCCCAGTTCCCATATTTACCGACCCTCTCTACCTCTCCTGTTATAATACACACAATCACTGGTCAATTATTGATGAGCCACAGGTGATGTATAGCTCTCATTAGCAGAACAAACGTCACAGAGAGAATGCCCTGGTGGACAGAGATTGTGTGGCCATGAGAGAAATATGTGGTGTCCGATGACGTATTTACAAAATAACGTTTGGTCTATATGAAGGAACATGTGATATCTTAACTGCCGAATTCCCAAGTGTATTTGAGATGTTTTTCTGTTAACGATTGGCAATTCGAATCCAAGTTCTACGAAGCCTAAGCTCTCCATTACTAACAAATACACGTTGTTACATGGCAGTTATCCTGGCACTAAATATTCCCACGGGACAGGTCATATAAAATCAAGGGTGTCATTGACCTCTCTCAAAGCATATTCAATCATAATTTCATTGATTGCGATGACCGTTTTCACTGCTTCATTTGACTCAATTGCACGCTAGATTTGGCAATATTCATCCCCTGATAAAATCTTGGCATCATACGTTAAAATGTACCCTACTTCGCCGAACAATGATATAACATGGCCTGCTGCATTAATCAAATTCCAAGTTTTTTTATTTTGTTTGCTAACGATAGAAGCCCAACTCAGTGTGACTAGTGAATGCAGTTTTGAATGAATCGCGGAATAATGGCAACACCATAAGCAAACTGTGCATGTGTTTATCGGCACGTAGCAGTGGGGACATTAGTGTGTAGTACTATATGCTCCAATATGGCATGTGTGAGGGGCTCCGTGTGAGTGAAGTCTCTGTTAGTTTAGCGTTTAACTAACTAAATCAGACAATGTCGAGGGTAACAGGGGGAGTTGTCGGAGTAAATAAAGTAATAAAACAGATATTAAACTGTGTCAGCGTTCCATTAGGTCACACACCTTCTCAAGGACAAGGGGGGTAAACAGGTGAAGCGTTTTGTGAGTACGGACAAGTCCTCATGGGGCTGGTTTTATTAGATAAATATCATTGCCGTGACACACCCTAATCATATACATAGGGATATAGGAACACGCGTATATATTGTAAAAGAAAAAAAAAATATATTTCATACAACAAGCCATCAATAAAATGCTGGTCTATACATGCACAGTAATACTATATAGAGCTGGCCGATATTCCACTTAGCCGCGTTATAATGAACTTATAACAGTCACCTCTAATGAGAGAGAGAGAGAGAGAGCAATCCTACGTTATTATCTGCAGCGGATTCAAAGGCCGGTGTAGGTTTAGTTACTAACAATACCACTATATACTAAATATAATATGATATATTCATGGGCATGTATAATTTTCGGTTTTATTTGATAGATATATATCAATGAAGTGACACGTCCTAACTATAAACGTGCGAATAGACGAGGTCAACATACGTCAATTATATAATACATAAACTGGACTTTAAAAACATGATCACCACTTGCAAACTTTCCATTTTGTAAGATAAAGTTGCTATAACAATGAACCATAATGAGATGACACGTACTCCACAAAGTCATGAATTTATCAAGGGGGCATGGGTCATTGGCGACATAGAAATCGTTGAAAGGTGCATGTCAACAGATTTATTTTTAAATTGAGACAGGGTTGGAAAATTGCGGTGACATTGGTTATAGATGGGATATAATTGGAAAATTGTAAAAAGCTGTAAAGTGACAGTGACCCTATATAACCGGCCCTCCCCATACATACCACTTAAATATGGGGACAGGCCTTATACATAAGTTGTAAAGCATTATTATTCACGTGAAATTCGTCTGCAAAGCTTTTCACAAATTGATGAATGTCAAGACTTAGTGTAATCCAGCATAATAATATTGTCAGTTAAATTAAAATTTTAAATGTGATAGAATGCACACTGTGGTCGTCAACATTCAGAATCCGGAAAATCTGTGACCTCACATTACGAAAACGTAGAAGCTGGATTCCATAGCACCCTTGATATTTAACCTTGACAATCGAGTATCTCATCATGATCGCATATATCGATGTCAAATCTCAAATCGCATGCCACACACACGTCATTAAACGTCACAGTGACGTCACGCCGGTGCCATGAGAATCCAGGGAGCCCACGTGCATCATACTATACAGTCCGGATATCAGCTACATGCGTGCCTGGACTGTCAGAATCGTATAGTGGCCCCAATGCATCACAACAATGCCTGATTATAAAGGAAACTGTTCAAACTAGCTCCATATTCTTACATGACGTATTTCCGCATCGTGGGTCCGAATGTGAGACACAATAATCACGAATTCACAGTCTGTTCTCCCATCGAATAGTAGAATAAGGAATGACTGGAACTATAAGAAAATCTACCAGACTCAACTCTCCGTCTACACGTTATTAGAACTGTGACGGGTTCCAACAGTCAGTTATTCCTGCAGCGGAAATGTGCGTACGTCATACACGTGACACTAATAGACGGGAGATGGGCGGGAGATGGACGGGAGGTGGCCAGGAGGTGATGGGGGATTACAGGGGGATGCTGGGAAATTACCGAGAGATGCTGAGGATTGGATTAGGGGAGGGCCAACCTGTTATACACGTGACACTAATAGACGGGAGATGGACGGGAGGTGGTGGGGGATTACAGGGGGATGCTGGGGAGATGCTGAGGATTGGATTACGGGAGGGCTAGCCTGGTAATAACCCGGCAGGTGACAGGCACACCTCCGTGCTAACTAACAACAAACCCCGGCAGACGTGCTCCTTGTTGACAAGCACCCGCTCCTTGTTTACATCTCCTGTTTACATGGATACACGTGACAGCGTGCCTCATTATAAACAACAACAAAACGCGTCACTACCCCCGTGACGTCATCAAAATATTTCACCGAAATTCCAGCGCAGTTAATTACCGGTGTAAACACAATGGGCTGAATGACCGATGCCAAATGGACAATAGCTGGTATTTATTTACTGTATTGACTAAAGGCGACTTGGTTCCTGACGTTAATTAAATCCATTGCGCCTGATTGCTTTTGTCTGTGACTTAGTTTTCAGTTGTCGTCTGCGCCGGCTTTTGTTTCGCGCCAAACCGCGTCGTTGTGTTACATTGTGATACATTGTGTTTCACTGCGGTTTAGTGGATTAAAACAAAGGCGGGTATTAAGTGAAGGGTCCCTCAGAGGTGGGGGGTACAGTGGGGGTTACAGTGGGGGTTACAGTGGGGGGTACAGTGGGGGTGTTGATGTAAGTGCTTACAAGCGCTGTTCACGGTGTATGGTCAGGCACTTTCACGTTGTCGAGAAGAAAGAATAATAAATTGATACAGCGTGGATTTTGCGGGCAATTATCCTGTCTCCACCACCTGTTTGATCGTGGAATGGTCAGCCATAGAGTAACTGAAACACGACATTTTACTAGATTGCTATCGACTAATTGGCGTGAAAAAGCATGTACATTTTGACCGTGTTATATTGATATCATTGTTACGTGTTAAGAGTAGTAACCCCTGCCATTAAGCGTTTTTTATTTATCAAATGGATTATGCGCTTTATAGTTTTCCTTACATTAATAACGTACAAGTGGCGATTATACACATGTAGTTATAAAATAGAGAATTAAGTTCTAAGTTACTAAACGGTATACTACTTTTTGTGTTACAGCGATCTTATCTTAAATAAGTGGTTTCATCACAAAATTAAATCATATTGTTTGGGGATTTGAACCTCGATAATATTTGTCGCGACTATGCAGCTGTAAAATACGAGACCGAAGTTCTGGGCCAGTAAACCATTAATTATAACCCGTGACTCGTAGTAAATTAAAATACGTGACATTCTACGTGGGTGTTTTTGGCAGGAAATATAAAAAAAGTGAATGCAGATATGCTTGGTGGGATAATTAATTGGTGTCATCTTCCACCTGTCGATGATTAGATTACCTGGAGGATCAGTAGGTGAGTCACTATGTTTACCTGTCTACCGTCATGGTGAAGCAATCACAGGTGAGATATACACAGGTAAATACATACCTGTGAGTAATTAGCCCGGGAAATACCTGTACCTGTCCATCACCACGTGCTCGTGTTATGAATACACAAACCCCAACATTCCATATGTGGTCACGGCGGTTTCCGAGCCGGGGAGATTTCCCTCTGACGTCACGCGTGACGTGTGACTAACACGGCGCCCTGATTGGTTGTTAGTGTAAACACGGCGTGTGATCACCCATGTGAGACGAGCCGGGTATAAACAAGCCCATGTAGCGCTCGGTTAGACGCACAGATAACTGCGAAAGCCGGCGAGCCCGTGTGATAATCTCAGGAAACTGTCCCATATCCCGGCGGTACAGTTGGCAAGCTCGGACACTCCACCACCAGAAACACACGCACACATCGTCCCACACGAGTGACAGCTCCAACTTTAAAGACAAACACATGATCGCATATTACTGATATATAGCAAATCCGGCGTGAATATAGGATATCATTGTTACTAGCGAACCTGGAGAATCAAGATTAAGGTGAAGATGGATTTATTGAAGCTCAGCATCTTAGCGACCGTTTGCATGTTCGCTTCTGGTAAGTTTTACTTCAACTTTCAATTATTTCAAACTGTAACACGTCCGAAACTAATATATCGTAGCACGAGAACGTAAACGGAGTGCTTATAGAAACACGCGAGGTAAGGAATTAGGTGTAAAATCGATGTCTGCTGGATACGGAAATGCGGGACATCGTGAGATTCACCCCCTGCAGACTAATTAGTGAGGTATATTTCTAAAGGAGCGGGGTTCGAAGTTCCGTGCTAGTTTTGTATCGATCATAAACCTGGGGAACGGCTGGGATCAGGTGACACCATGTGAACAATTCACAACAATTCTCAGCGCATGTTATAAATGACAGGAAATAGTAGATGATTATTACGTCTACCGTTCATAGCCGTTACATAAACATGCAAAATAAATCATTATTCATAATTTGCGATATTCTCAATAATGGGCAGAGAATAAATGATAAAATTGGAGTCATTATTTTAAACAAAGTTTGTGTAAAGTTGCGCGAGTTCTCTAACCCAGACAATTATTTAAATGAATGACAGAGGAAATGTTGTGGATGTCCTAGCTATGGGACACTTTAATGATGTTAATTGGATGGCGGTAGTGATCCTGCTGTATTGGTTTAGCTCCTGTCTCAGTATTGACGCACCGACTCGCGTGGCGACACGGGTTTAAATCTTAAATCCACGGCCGCTCCGAGTTAATTATAATAATTACCGCCCTGTTAATTAATTTAACGGCTGCTCGGTAAATCCTTCAGATGGTCACAATAAGGCTGTGAATGTATGGATTACACCTACGTCACACCCACGTGATACACCCGTCCAGCACATATAATAATATAATAATATCCGCAAATTTGCTTAATACATTAAAGAGTGGCCAAACAAAGCACACGGAGAATCGATTGGAAGTTCAAAGTGGGGGAAAATTGGAATTTGCTTAGCTTGATTATCACAACGTGGACTTTCAGTTGTTCATTGTACGCCATAGCTACGATTGTTGTGCATTGTTTCATTTACATCAAATACCCTTCATACCATTAATATTGTATACGTTCGTCCTTTATATCTTACCCTAATTCTATAAATTGTGATTCAATCTTATAAATCGTGATGAGCACCTTTACGACGTGTCAGCACAAGTTTACCAACCTCATTAATCATGGAGCAATGATCGGACGCATAATTTAATGGACTGTCGACACTCCATAGTCTAAACATTCCTGTCTTTCGCTATATCATACGATCGTTCTGTTTCTTAAATGAACAATTCTATCGGTTACTTGTTTGTAACTCGGGCCTTCTGTGTATGATTAGGATACAAATCAGTGGGGATTTTAAGCCTCCACATTTTGCTGATAGTCTCACGTCCCCCTTCTCCTCCCCATCCCCTGGTATCTTAACTGCATATTAAAACTTTCCACCATTTTCTACTATGTGATAATGAATCTAATATCCACCTTGGTTTATAATTGCAAGCTATTGCACTCTCCTAGTGTTTGTAGTACAATATCTAATATTATAAGCCAATATCACAATGATATAACTGAGCAAACCAAGTACATAAGTGCTTTGATATTTAATAAACGTTGTTTTTGTCTGTCGATTACACTAGAATTTCATTGATCAATAAATGAATAAATTAATATGAATTCTCTCTCGGGTGGGGAACTTGTATATTATATATGATAACTAATGCATCCTCTCTTGTATATTATATATGATAACTAATATATTCCCCCTCTGTATATTACAGGAGATGACCACATATCTCGGGTGGGGAACACCCTCCGTCCCTCAGCCTCCGGAGTGGACGCTGCCGGCGCCACCTTCCTCATCTCAGACCACGTGTTCGGTGACGGCGTGCTCTTCGCTTACTCCGCCTACTTCCGCACGGATAAACCCGTCAAGTTCCAGGTGTGGCGCCCCCAAGCGGTCGGTCTGGAGTTCACGCTACTCACAGAGACGAGGGTCATCCCGTCTCTCACCTACGACAGAGAAGATGTAAGTCATATCCAAACTCCTTTCTGCTATAGCTTAAATTCTGAAAATTAAAGAAAATAAAGTACAGGAAAAAAGGGAAAACCTTTGAACACCGAACTATATCATGTAAATGACTGACAAATGTGCATTTTAAAAAACAATTATCTAAAAAAAACCAATTAATAGCACTTGTCGATAGCTTAATTAAATCACTAATTCCGATCAACAACACGTATTCTATTAAGTCGAACCAATTTGCCGACTATTATAGAAAATATTTGGAAATTGATGGGGTGGACAGAATAACAAATCATAACATTGTTTAGAAAAAAAGGCTCAAATTGTTAATGACAAAGGTCGATTAATCATATCATATTTGAAAAACGTTGGGACGTCAAAACATGTTTATCAGATAATTGAAATAAAATAATCATAATCATGATCAAATAATAACAACGATGATGATAGTTACACCAATGCAATACCTACAATTAGAGAAACCCGATGTATATTAATGTTTTACTGACCAGAATAACCTATGAACACCGAATTATATCAGCATCATCAATGACTGACAAATGGGCATCGACAAACAAAATTATGAAAAAAAAAACACAATTGATAGCACTTGTCGACGTCAATATATTAATCCAGGGTGAACTATTAGTAATATAGACATTAAATATTTGTTTACATTTTACTGACCAGAATATTTTCCCCTCCTCCAGGTTTACATAGAGAGCCGGCTGACTGAGCGATGTTTGAGAGTGAGACAGGGAGACAGACTGGGGGTACACATGGAGGAGGCTCCGGGAGCGGTGGCCTACACCTTCGACCCGGACACCCCCACCGCCCTTGGTAACACCCTCACCAACCTCTCCCTCCCCCACCTCCCCGGCAACACCGTCACTTTCGGCGCCCTCACCTTCCCGTATGACTTCAGTGTCGCCGCTTATGTGGATCTGGAGACGGCAGAGTACAACTTCACAGGTAATTATTATTTTAGTTATTATAATTATTATTATTATTATTATTATTATTATTATTATTATTTATATAGTGCTTATCATTAGAGCTCCAAGCGCTGTACATGGGTGGAGATAAAAATTATAACATTACATAAAATGAAGAGAATAGTGTAAAATGTTGTTTTAACAAGATAAAGCAACTTACAACACACCGATCGAAGGATACAGAGCATTTTACTTGTCAGATCATTTTATATTGAAGTCATTATTAATATTCACAAACCGAGTATTCAGTAAATCTCCAGCCTTTCCCGATAATTTTTATTGCTGTAAACTCACCAACCATGACTTGTAGTTAACAAATGACGTGTATATTGCAGGAGCTAGCGGAGATTTTGTGGACTGCAGACACGGACTGTTTATCCCTGCTGATGCTGACCTGGAGCCGCTCCCCGGCCAGACCACCACCCCCTCCCCCACAGGCCGCCCTGGCGCCACGGGAGATGCCGGTCCCCGGGGTAACGCTGGCCCCACGGGCGCCCGAGGTCCCGCCGGGTCAGCAGGGAGTGCGGGGAGCACGGGAGCGACAGGTCCCGCCGGTCCGGTGGGTCTCCCCGGGGTGGCCGGCCTGAGCGGGGCGACCGGGGAGAGCGGCGGGCGGGGAGGGGAGGGCGCCACCGGTGCCCGCGGTGAGAAGGGGGAGGCGGGGCAGCAGGGACCGCGTGGTCTCCCCGGCCCGCCAGGCGCCCCCGCTCTCTCC
>JAXGGS010581801.1:0-10384 GCA_035585475.1 Armandia brevis | reverse complement strand
ATTGCACCATGCTCGACTGCATCAGTCAGAAAATTATGCGCATCAAAATTGTCTCCTTTTAGAGCCACAAAAAGCTGTCCTGCCCTAGTCTGTCGTGTATCAATACTCACACTATCAATGTCAATATCAAACTGTGGCATTGCATCGCAACTCGCAGCCGACATACCGGACAATTGACCACAAACTGCTTCTGCAATCTCAGCCAATGGCCAGCGCATCGTCTGCATTGATTCGCCTGTCGTATCATCTAAAGCAACATTAGGAGCCAATTCACAGTTCATGACAAAGCTCCTTTTGTAGCTCTTAGCAGCAAGGCTTTTTCAACAACATCATCATCACAAAAAGGGTAAAACGTACCCGCAATTTCCTGATGTTTCTCGTGCCCTTTACCTGCAACAAGCACGACATCATTTGACCCTGCTTCTGCTATAGCTGAGGATATAGCGCTACGACGCTCTATCTCTATTTTTGCATGAGGCGCTTTGTCTCGAATGGCCTCAATAATCGACATAGGATCTTCATCACGCGGGTTATCACTTGTAATCCAGACTCGATCTGACAAGCAATCCGCGATACTCCCCATTAGCGCCCGTTTACTCTGATCGCGCGAGCCGCCACAACCAAACACACAAATCAGCTGCCCGGCACGCGCATCAGCAAGCACACGCAGTGCTTCTAGCGTGCGTTTCAATGCATCAGGGGTATGCGCATAATCGACTATAACCATCGGCTCATCTGTTTTCCCATGATGTACCATCCGGCCAGGTGGCGCCTGCAAGCTAGACAATATTTTGGCAATCTCATCCAGACATAACCCTGCATCATGCAACACGGCTGCAACAGCCAGAAGATTAGACAGGTTGTAACGCCCTATAAGCTGCGTTTCAATATTAACGCGGCCAGAATTCGTCACTAATGTAAAAGCTTGTCCTCGCGACGTCACCTGAATATCAATTGCACGAAACACATGATCTTCGTTATTCGGACCAACATCACAAAGTGTATAGCCTATTTTTTCTGGCGCACAGGTCGCCTCAAAAACATGACGACCTAATTCATCATCTAAATTGACGACGGCACAACGCAAGCCGGGCCATTGAAAAAGTTTCATTTTGGCTGCTTGATAAGCGGCCGTATTTTTATGATAGTCAAGATGGTCCTGGCTAAAATTACTAAAGACTGCAACATCTACCTTGAGCCCATTTAGCCGCCCTTCTTCTATACCAATCGAACTTGCTTCCAAGGCGCAGGCGTGCGCACCACATTCTTTAAAATGAGCAAGAAGCATTGCTAATTTAGGCGCTTCAGGTGTAGTCAAGCCTGTCTTTTGCAAATCATTGACAAAGCCTGCTCCCAAAGTGCCTATGTTTGCACAGCCAAATACACCATTTGCATAATCTGTACCCGGATAGCCTACAGATAGCCAATGCGTTATTGTGGTTTTACCATTAGTCCCTGTAACGGCAATAACTGAAAGGGACTCACTCGGATTAGCATAAATCTCATGCGCTAATGCACCACTAAAATCCCTTAATTTTTTCACCTGAAAACTAGGGACCCTAAGCGTAGGGCATAAAAATTCACCCTCATCATCCCACAAAATAACAGACGCCCCTTTTTGAACGGCTTGCTCAATGTGCTGTTTTCTATCTTCTGCTGATGCCTGCCCAGCATAGCTAACGAACATATCCCCAGCCTTGATGTCACGGCTATCGTGGCTAACCCCATCAGGGAAAACCCCCTGCTCATGTAAACATTTCAAAATCTGAGCACCATCAGATGAGCCATGGCAAGAAGAGAGGTTTGCGAAAGTATTCATAACGCTACACTTCCCCCTTCTTTTTCTCCATCCATCGGGATATTCAGCACCCTTAGAGCACGACGAGTAATCGATGAAAATGCAGGGCCTGCTACATCCCCCCCATAATACTTAGCTCCTGTTGGCTCATCCAACATTACTGCCACAACTAACCGGGGTTGGCTCATCGGCGCAATTCCAACAAAAGAAGATATATATTTTTTGACATACAGGCCATTTTCAACCTTGTATGCTGTCCCTGTTTTACCACCCACTCGATAGCCAGGAACTCGCGCTTTAGGCGCTGTACCATGGTCGCTAACCGCCATCTCCAGCATAGTCCGAATCTGCCGCACTGTATCTAGTTCAAATATTTGCACAGCTTGATCTTTATCGGCAGCATTCTCTTTACGCAAGATCGACAGCGGAATCATATCCCCATCCCTAGCAAGTGGCACATAGGAATTAGCCAGTTGCAGCAAAGTCACCGCGATACCATGCCCATAAGAAATCGTGGCTTTATCAACCGCTCCCCATTTTTTCCAACTATGCAACTTTCCTCCTACTTCACCTGGATACCCAGTTTCCAGAGGGTGGCCAAAACCAATCCGATCAAACATTGTCCAGATTGCCTTTCCGGGCAAATCTTTGGTTATTTTTGCAACACCTACATTGGAGGAATATTGAATAATTTGCTGAACGGTCAAGTCGCTTCTTTTTTTCGCTGCATCAGAAATAATTGTTCCGTTAATATTATATTGACCATTACCGATATGAAAAACCGTCTCCGGCGTAAGCCCAGGAATGCGTTCCAGCGCTAACGCCACTGCCAATGGCTTTAATGTTGAGCCCGGTTCGAATTGATCTGTAACCGCACGGTTTCTCAAAACATGACTCGTCATTGTATCCCTCTGATTTGGATCAAAATCAGGCAGATTAACTAAAGCCAGCACTTCACCGGTTTGACTATCCAACACCACAGCACTCCCTGCTTTGGCTTTATTTTCTGTTATCGCTTTTTTAAGCTGCAAATAAGCTTGATGCTGAATGCGAACATCAATAGCCAGATGCACATTCGCCCCTTGCTTGACTACTTGCTGCTCTTCGATATCCTCAACGATACGGCCACGCCTATCTTTAATCACTTTACGGCTACCATCAACACCTTGCAGCTTGGTATCAAATGCTAGCTCTAGACCTTCTTGCCCCTTGTCATCTCGACCCGTAAAGCCAACCACATGAGCAATCTCTCTACCTACAGGGTAAAAACGCTGAAATTCCTGTTCTTGCTCAATACCTGACAGTTTCATAGATAAAACTTGTTGGCTTTGATTTTTATCCAACCCGCGTTTTAGCTGCACTAATTTTCTTTTTTTTCTCAATTTTTTACGTAAATCACGCGGGTCCATATCCAGTAATTGCGCAAGCCTGACCTGCTGAGGCAGGTCCATTGATTTAGTTTTTTTCGTTCTCGCGCGTACAGTATAAACGGGCCTACTAACCGCCAGAATATCTCCATTACGGTCCATAATCTTGCCTCTAGTCGCAGCAATCTCAATATCCCGTAAATAACGCGCCTCTCCTTTGCCTTGCAAAAAATCGACCTGAACCACTTGCAAGTAAAAAGCCTTGCCCAGCAAAGCACAAAACCCCATAAAGAACAGAAAATGGACAAACTTGGCACGCCAACTCGGCAGCTCTAGACGTAACAGCTTATTATCATGAAAAGAATAAGAGTCTGAAGTGCGAGATTGCTTGCGTTTTATCGGCATCTAACGCCTCCTTTGCTAACCCCATTTCGCACATCAGAGGGACTACACACTGGATGCCGCCCCCAAACATCAGGCGCTGCCATACGCAATTTTTCACGTGCAATACGTTCGATATTAGGCTGAGTAGACAGCATAGCCTGATCTCGCTCTACATCTTTATACTCGTTCTCCAAGTACTGGATATATTTGTTACTCGCCTCAAGGTTTTTGTACAAATCCCTTGCATGATGTTGAGAGGCCACAACTCCCAGTGCACTAAGCACTAACATAAACAACAGAAGGAATTGGATCCGTAACGATGTCATGACTGATTTTTACCGAGCCCCTTTAAACTTAAAGTATCTGGCAGCTTTTCTGCCACACGCATAATGGCACTGCGTGCACGTGGGTTAGCACGTACTTCTGCCTCATTAGCTCGAACCGGCTTGCCGCATAACTTCAAGTGTGCATGAGGCAATTGCTCGGCTCGCAATGGCACCGACTTGGGTATTGATTCGTCGGGCCGCGCCGCTAAGCGCATAAATCTTTTAACAATACGATCCTCCAGAGAATGAAAGGCAATAACAACCAAGCGACCTTTCTCTCCAAGTAAATCAACTGCAGATGGCAATGCTAGTGCCAATTGCTCGAGTTCCTGGTTGATGTGAATCCGTATAGCCTGAAAGCTGCGGGTCGCAGCATCCTGGCCTGCTTCGCGGGTGCGCACGGTCTCGCGTACAAGCGTGGCGAGCATGCCGGTTGTTGTAATAGGGTATTGACTCCGCGTAGCCACAATCTTCTTTGCAATCTGGAAAGCAAACCGTTCTTCACCATAATCTCTTAAAACCTCCATAATTTCTTGTTGACATGCCCTAGCCAACCACGCTGACGCAGGCTCTCCACTAACTGTATCCATCCGCATATCCAATGGTGCGTCATACCGAAAACTAAAACCTCTCGCTCCATCATCTAGCTGGGGCGACGAAACCCCTAAATCAAACAACACGCCATCAATCCGATCTACACCAAAATCACGTACTACTTCTTGAATTCGTGAAAATGGCGAATGCACCAAATGCAAACGCTTATCTTCACAAAGTTCTACTGCTCCTTGCGCATCAATCGCATCTAGGTCACGATCTATCGCCAGCAAACGCCCTTCAGGTCCCAAGTTCGCTAAAATTTCTCTGCTATGTCCGCCGCGCCCAAAGGTAGCATCGACATAAACCCCATCCGGCTTAATCTGTAGCGCTTCTCGCGCCTCATTCAGCAATACCGGGTGATGTATCATCATCTCTCTTTTAGATCACCACCCCTTTATAAGCTTCGGGCAATTTCTCATTCACAACAGAAGCACCCTCTAAAGCCATATCGGACTGCGCATCAAATTTACTAGGCTCCCACAGCTCAAAATGAGTCACATTGCCAACAAAAAGCACATGCTTGTCAAAGCCCGCATACTTACGTAAATCTTCTGGCAACAAGACCTTGCCTGAAGGATCAAATTTTTCTTGGCGAGCGCTCCCCACAACAAGCCTACGTAGCGACTTCACGCCCAGGTTATTCGGGTTCTTTTTTGTCATCTCAACAATGTGGTCACGCGTGGGCTCCCAAACATCAAATGACATAAGTAGCAAGCAACCACAAGGATCTCGTGTAATAACGATCTTGTCAGACGCGCCCAGCAAAAGATCACGAAAGCGCGTAGGCACTGTGATCCTGCTTTTTGCATCAATATTGACCGGGGCGCTACCTTCAAACATGAACAAAACCTCAATTTAAAGAAACACGATTCCAATTACGCATATTTACATAAAAATACACTTTTTTACACTTTAGATCACCAAAGTATAATAGTCAAGTATAAACATCCCTTATTGTGAAGTTTTTGCCATAATAGCAATAAGTTAGCGCGCAGGACTCAACAGAAAACTAAAGAAGTTTATAATTATTTTTAATTTAATATCAATGCAATAGAAATCAAACTAAAAGTGATTTGTAAACGCTGAACAGAGGACAAAAAAAACGCCAGCACTTTAGCTGGCGTTTTTTAAATTATGTAGAACAATCAGATACAACAAAAATATGGATTTACGTACTGCTCACTCCATGAATTAGCAAATACGTTATATTTTCGCTGTGGGCTTATTATGGTCAAGCTTCTATAGCATGTCTTTAACAGCGAGCTTCTCGTCAGTCAGCTCTTTGAGCGTAGCGTCCATTTTGCCTCGTGCATAATCATCTATTTCGACATTCTGAATGATCTTGAACTTCCCACCCTGACACTCACAAGGAAAACCATAGACTATATCTTTAGGGATACCGTAAGAGCCGTCAGATGGCACACCCATCGTCACCCATGCATCAGAACCCAAAACCCAATCATGAATATGGTCAATCGCTGCTGATGCTGCTGATGCTGCCGAAGATAAACCTCTAGCCTCAATAATTGCGGCACCACGCTTACCCACTGTAGGTAAAAATACCTCGTCATTCCACTGCTGATCATTAATTAAAGATTGTACGGACTCCCCATCTGATGTGCACTGGCGGTAGTCTGCATACATTGAAGGTGAGTGGTTACCCCAAACCACCAGTTTTTCAAATGAGCAAACTGAGCGGCCGAGTTTGGCTGATAACTGTGATAGCGCGCGATTATGATCCAAACGTAGCATGGCATGATAATTGTTTGGATTTGTACGCCCTACTTTTTTGGCGGCTGAGGCGGCAATCAATGCATTCGTATTACAAGGGTTACCTACAACCAAAACCCGCACATCCTCTTTAGCATTTTCGGCAATCGCTTTACCTTGCACCGTGAAAATCTGCCCATTGGCTGTGAGCAAGTCAGCTCGCTCCATACCAGGACCTCGCGGCCTTGCACCAACTAATAGACAAACATCTGCGTCTTTAAATGCGGCATTCGGATCATCTGTAGCAAACACGCCCGCCAATAATGGGAAGGCACAATCCTCAAGCTCCATAATCACACCTTGGCAAGCCTTTTGTGCCTGGGGCAAATCAAGTAGCTGCAAAATAACTGGCTGCTCTTTACCGAGCATTTCTCCGGCTGCGATTCGAAACAACAAACTGTATCCGATTTGTCCCGCAGCACCAGTTATAGCAATACGCATAGGCTCCCTAGGCATAAATTATCTCCTTATAATCAATTAAAATAATCAAACAAAAGCGATGTGCAATGTACACTCTATTTCTAACATCACTATCAATAGTAGCTAACCAGCCGTCAACAACCGGCAACCCGCAACTCACGATCCGCAACTCACGATCCGCAATTCACAATCTAAAAGCCCCTCTCTCAATTAATAGATAGGAGCCCAGCAAAAAGCAGCGCTTTTCAGCAATAAGAAAGAATCATAAAATCAGTATATGCTCCTGTCAATCAGTTTTACATCTTATATAAGAGTTATAGACTAAAAAATATAATTATGCTCAAATACAATTTATGACAAATAAATATCAAACCCCTTCGTTTAGCCCTCTTTATCGGCAAATCAAATCTTTACTCATGAGCCACTTGAGTTCTGGGGAGTGGACGCCCGGCATGATGATCCCCAGTGAATTTGAGCTAGCCTCTCGTTTTAATGTGAGCCAAGGTACTGTTCGAAAAGCAATTGATGAGATGACGGCCGAGCACCTTTTGCGACGTCGACAAGGCAAAGGGACTTTTGTGATGACACATAACGACCCGCGTTCTTTTTTTCGTTTCTTGCGTCTAGTGCCCGATAGCAAAGAGCCAATGCAGACTCGCAGCATTCCAATTGATTGCTCAGTAAAACAAATAGATCACGAGGCAGCTCTAGCGCTCCAGCTTGCAAAAAATAGCAAGGCGATCCATCTGCGCAGGCTACTCTGCTGTGGAGAAACACCTGTAGTGCTTGATAACATCTGGCTCAGTGCAAAACTATTTAAAGGGCTTGATATAAATACCGTAAGAGATTGGGAAGATTCGCTCTACAGCTTATTTGAAACCCGCTTTGAAGTACGCATGGTTCGTGCAGAAGAGCATTTGCGTGCTGTTGCTGTTGCTGCTGAAGATGCTGTACACCTTGGCGTCGACCCTGGCAGCCCTCTTCTTTCTGTTGAGCGTACTGCGTTTACTTATGACGATAAGCCTGTCGAATGGAGAAAAGGGCTCTATTTAACCAACAACTACCATTATTTTAATAAGCTAGGCTAAAACCTTGGCTCCCAGTAGGTAGGGTAGACAGCCCTTTAAACAGTACTCAGTTTTAATATAAGCGAAGCAACTGGCAAGACGTCTATACACTTGTCTCATAAAAAATAGCGCAGCACGAAAAGCAGCGCATTTTGAAATAACCGGAAACCGTGGGACAATCAAAGCCATTATGGGCTTCCATCTATCCCTTAGACCAACATCATCAGCACTCACCCTGCTGCTATGCCTTTTCTTAATTTCTGGCTGTGCAACGCGCGTTGAAAAACTCCCACAAGAGTTAACAAAGAGTCCTGATGAAAGCGCGCAGCAAACTACAAAAAAACCACACACCAAAACGCCTTCACTTAAAGAATTAATGAAGGACCCTTATGAAAACATGCCACAAACTACAAAAGAGTCACAAACAGTCTGGGTATCTGGCAAGCCTGGGGGTCTGGTTGTATCTGTAACTCCGGATGGCGAAAACATCCAATGTGCGTCTTACGATGGCATAAATTGCCTGTGGGGATGGTCTATAAATAAGATAAACCAGTCCAATCTCAAGCCACTAGTGTGTGGGGAAGCCCATAAGAAAATTTATAAAATAACAGGCTATTTCAATCCAAAACATTGGTGCAGCCTCAATAGCGACATGATCTTTACTAACCCAAAAAACAAACGCCGCACCTGCGGTTTTTCTTTGGGCGAATACACCGGGCCAACGTGGGTAGCCGGCCAAGAGAACAAGCCTTGGGACGGACTAAAAGAGCATTGATCATTCAACACAAAGTGCGTTTATCGTCGCTAATAAATAACAAGTAATAAGTAGATCAACAAACGCACTTCGGCGAGGCCAATACTGCATACTTTGCTCGTTAGCTAAGCCTTAGCATTCATAGAGAGCCAAAATGAGTCGCATAAAAAATATCTTTATCGCTAAATCTAGCGCGTCGCCAATGGTGAGCGTGCCTACTGCCGAGCTTATTACAGGCCAAGGGGTTGTCGGCGATCGTTATTTTAAAGGTACCGGTACTTTCTCAAAGAAATTAGAGAACCTCCCCCCTGATGAAGAGCTTACTCTTATAGAAGCAGAAGAGATTGATCGTTTTAATAAGCAATTCAATTATCAATTTGGTTATGGCGATTATCGGCGAAACATTGTAACGATGGGTATTCGTCTAAATGATCTAGAAGGTCAGGAGTTTTCTATTGCTAATGTGCGCCTAAAAGGTATTCGTTTGTGTGAGCCGTGTGCACATTTAGCCAATATTCTGACGCAAGATATTATGCCGGAGCTGGTTCATCGCACAGGGCTAAGAGCACAAATACTAGAAAGCGGTACTATTAAAGTAGGCGATCATTTTTCAAGCCTGTAGCGCTAATAAAGTTTATATAAAGCACTTTTTATTTGGCGAAGCAGTTTTTCATTTTTTGCTTTATCATTCACTATAGTCAAGCCAACATGTGATAAGTTAATAGTTACAATGGCTAACACCTGTCAATTTAACAAGGTTTATTAATAGGCCGGTTGCATTACTCGATTACACCATCAACACCAGATAAGTTAGCAATTCTTCCTTATACTAAATGTTATATGTAAAAAGAGTTCTAAATGGTAGAGCATAAAAATAGCAAAGCAATCTTTATAGCACCTCTGATAGTGCCAGTAATTGTCTTTTTCATTCTACTATTTTCTGGTGGATCGGTTCTTTTAAGCGCATTTACAGCATTGCCCACTTGGATAGTAAGTTATTTGGGTTTTGCGGTATTTATCATGCCGTTACTCAAATACCAAAGAGCAAAAAGGCAACAAAACCTTCGGCCTTTACTCGTCTCAGGCATGGCTGGTGGCGCATTGCTCGTATCTATCATATCTTTATTACTAGCATGCTTCGGAGCACTGGAGGCAATTGCTGTAGGTGCATTTTTTGGCAGCAGCGTAGCAATCGCTTCTTATTTTCTATCTGGAATGGCTAGATTTATGCCAACTGATCTATCGAGCAGTGATCTAATCAAGTAAAACTGCGCATAGCAAATCAATATACAAAAAGAATGAAGATGGTTATCCATGGCTAGTAAAAAGTCTCTCAATTCAATAGCAAGGCATTCCTTTTCCTGACTGGGTAATACAAAGAGAACAGGAACTAAAGCTTAGCTACCAGAAACACCTAACAAACTAATCAACCGGACGAAAAGTACGTCTGCTTTATATTGAAAAGCAACACAAAATTGCAGTGGTAGCCTAAACTTCGCGTCGTCGCCGGTTATCATGAAACCTTATATTCATAAAAAACCATGGAGAATTACAATGACTAAACCAGTACGAGCATCTGATAGCCCTTTTGTAGTAGAAGTCGAAGAAGGTAAAAATTACTTTTGGTGTTCTTGTGGCAAAAGTGAAAAACAACCTTTTTGTGATGGTTCTCATAAAGGTACTGAATTCTCACCCGTAAGATTTACCGCAACAGAGTCTAAAAAAGTATTTTTTTGTGGCTGTAAAGAAACCGCATCGCAACCCATGTGCGATGGGAGTCATAAACAAATATAACAAGTTAATAATGAGGAGTGTGTTTTTGCTTATTTTAGCCAACAATTTTTTACCTCTTAGCATAGAATTTAATTTATAAAAATGAAAAAAACCATCCTACTTATAAT
>JAXGGS010581690.1:0-10385 GCA_035585475.1 Armandia brevis | reverse complement strand
AGTAATTCAAGTTCTTCAGGGAACAAACAAATATTCCAATGTGACTTGTGCAGTGCATCATTCAATAGGCAAGGCAATTATAACAGACACAGAATGATTCATGCAATTCGGTTAAAGGTGAGTGTCCAGCCTACTTATACATGTACATGTAAAACATACAATTTTGTCCTGTGATCTCTACTTTGCGAGCTTTTCGATTAAAGCATATGTTTAACCATTTTCTCCTGCCTTTTAGGATGATTATCGGTACAAATGTGTAGCCTGTGGAAAACAGTTCGTACAGAAATGTGATTTGGCCAGACACGCCACCATACACACGGGTACTGAACCACACAGATGTGAAATATGCAACAGAGGTAGGCTAGAATTTCCATTTACAGCCTCTCAAATCACCACATTGTCTTGAATTAAATGAGCCCAGGAACCATAATATTTAAGCATTGGTAACACGTTAACGTATGTTTTGTTTTATAGGATATATTAGGGCCAGCGATCTCCGCGTTCATATGCGATTCCATTTGAAGCAGAGGACGTTCAAATGCCAGCACTGCGATAAAGCTTTCGTACAATCAGGTTTGTAGAAACTTGTACATTAGATTATCGATATAATGTGTGTAGCGGAGTTTTCTACAAATGCACGCACATGTATTTATATAGGCGACTTTAGACAGGCTTTATATGGATCAGTAGAAAAAACTGATACCAGTAGTCCTGCGTTCTATCGATTTCCGCGTTTTATCGATCATCAACTACAGTTCGATTGCGTTCAACGTTATGTAAAGTGTATTAAAGGTGTAATTTTTTTAAACTGTGCACGTCTATTATACTAAACTTATATTTAATTGTACACGCAGGTGACCTGAATCGACATGTTCGCTCTGTACACATGAAAACGAAAATGCTTGGGTGTGGTCATTGCCTGAAAAAGTTCGCCAAAGAAGTCACTCTTCGGAGACACATGCAAACAGCTCATTGGGAAATCATACTGAAATCAATTGATGGCAAAGAAGCAAGCAGGTACGTGTTGTCACTTTCAGCAACAAATATATATTTCTTATAGTATGTTGACTGTGAATATGTTGGTTGTTTATCTAACCCATCCTCTGCTTTCTCTTTCGTCACTAGGGAGCCGAACGGCATGGCCAAATAAAGGCACCAAACGTACTACATTTGTACCGGGTCAAAGGATATTAGCTACAGTTGGGTTTAAGGGAAATTTCATGTTACCAATACTGTACTGAAATCAATTAGGAAATATGACGTTTTGTACATCCTTACTTCATGTGGGCGATATAGCGTTTTGTGAGGTTTTATTAATTCGAGGAATAAAAGTATGTGACAATTTTGAAAGATGTATTTGTTTTTAGTGTTTTTTTTTTTATTTTTCATCACTTATAAATACATTACATGTACATATTCATAGTATAACAAATAAGATATGAATATGATGGACAAATAATCCTCTTATATACACAGCTCGAATACCACGGAGATCTGCTTCGCAATATCTTCCACCCAAAATCTACTCCCATGGAAAGCTGCTGGACTGATTTTCTTAAGTGAAAACTTGCACAGCAGTTCATACAAAACAATGCAATACATAAATAAAGTCGTTCATTTTTCTTATGCACATTTGTAAGGACTTCTCATATACTTAATGACATCACTATAAACGTCGAGATATAGTCAAACAGCAACAAAAATCTATCACTACAAAGTTGTTTTTTGTATTTTATGGTTAGAGACAACTTACGACAAGCAAAAAATAACTGAAAACTGTTGGGTACAACAGATTATTAGGATTACGTTAGCCACTTAAACTTAAAAAATCCTAAGAACAATTAAGTATCGCCTAAATTAAATTTCATATTCAAGCAGTCATGCTGGGAAATAAAAAAAGAAATCTTTTGCACATTAACACTCTTGACCATTGGAAACTGATGACCCTGTATCTCTATGATGTAGGTTTAAAGCTGCGTTTTCAACAATATGATATTATATTCAACGAAGCTCGTTGGTGCATAAAAATTACATCAAAACTCTATTTTAGTAAGAGACGAGGTTGAGAACAGCTTGTCAACTTCAAATTGAACACAATTGCTCAAAGGCCAGAACAGGCTGAATTTACACTACAGAATTATGGATCAATAGGTGATGTTGGCAATGAACAAGATAAATAGATATGTACACCAGTGATTGCGCACGATTCAAAAGTTACTCAAAGTACACACGTGTGCATCTGTTATCAAGTTTAAGACAAATTGTGTACGAGTCAATAAATCTGTGACCAGCTCACAAGAAAAACAATTCCATGCTACTTATATACATAGTACCATGAAATAATATTTACAGCGAATAACACTCATCAGTGATATCTGACGTGTGGAAAACGGCACACATATAATACGGTCACAAACATAGAAACGTACAAAATTTAGTCAACTATTAATGTACCGCTAAAGATGTACATTTTTTTTTTACTTTACACTTTTTGACCACTATAGTAAATAGAAGATAACCTATGCTACTTATTGGCGAGTTTCGTTTTATGAAATTATAAAATAGCAGCAGTAGAACTATAAAAAAATCTAAATAGTGAATAGACACGTGAGATAGTGATTCTATACAGCGGATAAATTAATAATCATTTGTGTACAATCTTATTTGAGCAAAATATGGACAACCATTAAGATATTTTTCTTTCAGTCTTATTCGATTTACAACGTATTCAGATACATTTGTTGTACGTAAAGCGATAACAATAAACCACGGTTTATTTAATGTACAGATCAAATCAAGGCAGCACTATAGTTACAATTCCCACTCTTTACCGCATGCTAGGAGAACACTAAACAACCTTACTGGTGTTCAAATGCTTCGTTCCCAAACGCCAGAACTTCATTACAATATTTACAAGATATGAAGCCCTTAGAGATAACTACCGTAGTTAAAAAGTGAGTAATTGTAATATGAGGTACTTTTTTTGAGTTTAAATACAGGCTTTACTGTGATAACGCATTGTAATGCACGATGTAGTTTTCATCTACCTATACGATTAAATTCCTTTTCGAAGTGAACTTTATCTTTACAAGTTAAGATACGTTCTAATTAAATATACAAACATCACAGAGCAGATACAAAGTTATCATCGGTTATTTGGCTACAAATTCACACTTTTTTTCTGAGTTTTACCTTTCAACCATTATGATTACTAGAATGAAATAGATTTGTTCATATGAAAATCGCACTCAACTAGCATTCTCTGACTTAATACAATTTGTTTAATATATAAAATAAATGCATATTTCCGGACACAAGCTTTCCATTATTTTTGAAAGTTCAATTCTTTCGTTTTTAAATATCTGTTCCAGACTGGCGGGCTACTATCAAAGACTCGAATTACCTATGCTTTACGCGTGAGTCTAGTGATGGGGTAGCGGAGGCTGGGGGGGAGGCTCGCTGGGTGGCAGAGGAGGTAAATCTGGTTGGTCACTTGGCAGAGGTGGGTTGTGATTCAACTGCTGTTGCGCCTGCTTCTGAATTTCGGCGCTGCGCACTTTGATGAACTGGTCAATGTTTTGAAGAATCACGTTCACTTGACTCGGGTTGTTAGCGTTGTTGCCATGGTGATGGCCATTTCCTGACTGCTGTACACCAGACGCCGAGCTTGTGCGTGTCATTTTGTGGGAATGGCGACTGCTGTGACCTTCAGCCGTAGTGGCCGGGCTATGGCTTCGTTTGCGTTTATCTCCCGAGTTGTGATGCGAACTGGAATGTCTGTGTTTATGATGACCCGAGCTGTAGTGGCCAGACACTTTATCTTTGCTTAAAACAAGCTTCATCGGCGCATACGGCTCGGCAGCGGCAGCAGCAGAGGGGTCACAACCCGCAGCAGACGGCTTCACATTCTTCAGATTTAGTTTCAACTTCAGATCCTTTTTTTCAGAATCTGAACCCGATCTCGAGTCTTTCTCGGGAGGAGCTGGACTTTTGATTTTAAGTTTTTTCTCTTCTTTCTCTTTCTTGTGCGAGGACATGCTAGGGTCAACGCCAAGCTTTATTTTCAGTTTCATCTCCGAATGTGGCGATGCCGTTACCTCCGGCGTGAATGATAGTCGGGACTCTTTCGCCTTGTGCGGGCTCTTCGATGAACGACTGCTGTTTTTCCTTTCACGCTTATGCGAAGATTCAGCAGGGGGCGGAACCGAGGGGCTGTTAACCTTGTCCTCTCGGTGCTTACTGTGGTGCTTAGCCTCCAAATTATGTCTCGTTTTGGGCTCGTGAGACCGCCTAGAACTGTCATGTGAACGCTTATCCGACCTGGATTTGACGACAGGGGCGGGTTCGGGTGGAATGGAGTTGTTAGGAGGTACAGCATTGGATGAGTCGGAGAGTGCGAGATTAGGATTATGAGGCTGCTCTTTCATGCTTCGTTCTATCGCATCATCAATGTTATCACTAGTTTTGCCGTCGGTTGACGACTGAGACAAAGCTTCCGCTTGCTGCTGCTCTTGGATTAACGGCCTAGGTGCTTCTAGAGCTCGATGAGAAGTAGTGTGATGACGTTCTCTATCATCTGGTTTTGCTGCGCTAGCGGAGTGTCTCTTTGCATCAGAATGTCTGTCCTTACTATGTTGCGCTAATAAATGTTCCCGTTGTTTGCGTTCCATATACTCTTTCGCTGACAGCGCCGTAGACTCTGTTTTTACCCTTCGTAGACCTGGGTTGGATTCCGGAACGTTAGCACCACTGGTATGAGATGACTTGCCTCTCGAACTCTGACTTGACGAGGGAGGGTTCTGGCACTTAGATGATGAGGATGAGGATGAAGATGGCGGTTCCTGCGCCGCACGCTCTTTTCGTTCATGATTTGTGTGTGTGTGGCTAGCAGCAACGCTTGACCCTGACTGCGAGGACTGGCCTGAGCGCTCCGAGCCGGCAGCTGCGGATGGTTCGCTTTTCTGTCTCTTCTCGGGAGCAGGAGGAGGGTGAGACGTGTCTTCCGACTGACAAAGGAAAAAACAGCGCAAAAAATAAGAGTCAAGTTAACAAGAAGAAAATACCACAGAAGGATGGTCTGTCTTAGTAAAATATATGCTTACCCGGTGACTCATTAACTTTTTCTTCAGTTTACTTGGACATTTATCTAAGATCTGGACAAACTGAGCAGTAAGATCTGAAATATGTCACACGCCAATTAATTCATTGTAACAAGTGTTAAAAATTTACCGGTATTTTTGGTGGGCAGGTTGTATGAAAACCGTAGGCTGTTAAAACTTACCTTCTAACAGATCAGGCGTGATAGAACTATCTACATATTGATACCAATCCTTTCCCTCGCTGGACCTTGGAATCTGCAATCAAAACACCATACACATATATGACTATATTTATCAAACACGAACTAACAACAAAGTTTTTGGAGTAAAACAAAATATAAAAAATATTAGCAAATGGAAATAACTTTACCTCCCAGTTTGCCCATTTGCATGCCAGATGGATGCACACGCTTGCAACAACTTTTGCATTCACTTGAAGGCACAGATTTGTGAGATGAAGACTGGAAAACAAGAAATGTATGATTAGACGCTTGAATTGACTAAAAACACGTCTAAGCTAATGATAAAAAGGAAGTGTTGACATATTCTCTCGAACGGTTCTGCAATGAAAGTCATATTTAAGGCAACATAGTGATTATATAAGCTTTGTGCGATAATTAAGGGCGTATAAGCAACTTAACACAGATTTATGGACAATTCTGGGATTTCTTAACATGAATAAATTTTAATACTCTCAAGCCTAGCCAAAGGACCAAACAGGTAAAGGTAACAATTATTTTTAAAAATTGAATTTAGAACGGTTCACAGGATTTTTCATAAATATGCCTTTCATTACGGATTTTGGGCATTGTTTGTACATTTTCTGAACATGAACTTAAATTAAGCTCGATCGTCGATTGAGGGAATTTTGAACTGGTATGTCAGTAGTTTTCGTACAGAGACAGAATTAAGTCAATGGCGATTACAAGAAAGGAGAGGAGTATGTTTTGATTAGGCTTGTTACTAACGGTACCCACAGCTAAGTTATATCTATACTACGTCTATACCTAATGAACATCATGATGTGTATGGTTGTAATTCGTTCGTTAGCAATACACTTTGCAGCAGACTACACTCAGTCCAGCACAAAATAAGAGTGGCATAAATAGCCATTTCGTGAGGCATGGCGGTTATCAAACAACCAAACAGACAGTACATGCAGGAGAGACTGTAGTCTGCTGTCAACAAGTACAGTTTCTTTCAATACCGTAATTGTTTATGCTACACAAACGATCTACTCAATTAATAATGACAAAACAACTTTTAAAACATATATATATATATAGCGGTTGGCAGAACTGAAAAGTTCCCCAACCTGTTGGTAGCCAAAAAGTAGGACGTCTGGGCAAGATCCTTGGTAGCTGTGGCCACAATGCGCCATGTGAGGAGGTCGCACAGAGATGACATCCGAGCATACCCAAACATTGTAGATATGCAATTGACATCGGCAGCCAGGCCAGAACGGGAGTGGAAGAGAAACAGGAAATGCGTTAGTTTTGCTACCATACACTTCTTATTCAAAACCAATTCCGTACACTTGTAAAATACATGAATATTGCATCAGAGACGGGAGGAGTTCACTAAAATGGCCAAAGTTTTGTGGAAAATAATATATAAAGCAGGTCGCATTTGAGTGAACTCAATGGTCCTCGATTCATAAATAAAATAGTCTTATTATGCGTTAACTACATATAAAAGTGTATGTATGCGTACTGGCTTCCAGTGGTACAGTATTTTACACTTACCTTGCATACACTACTTTGTGGAGTTACTTATTTATAAACAAAAGCACTGTTACAGTAGTAGCAGCAAACGTTATTTTATTTACTGTGATTGAACTTAAAGGAACAGTCGTATGCAGAACTTACCTTTTACCAAAGTACAAGTTTTCACTACATGAGAATGAGGATGGTCTACCGTAATATCAAACCCTAATGTCTGTAGTAAGATGTTTTCATTGATCACGAGTTCTTGGGCCTGCTCCAGGTACACCTGATACAATATTAACAGAGATTAAATCCATGACGAAACAGGCAACGAACACAGAATTTAAGCAATAAAAACACCAAGATTTGATCAAATGGATTAGCAACTGACCTCGCTCTTAGTGTCGAGAGGTTTTTGGTCACGGTGAAGACACATGTGGGCCACTTTAAGGACATGTTCCAGTTTTCTAGGCTGTTCTTCCACTTTAGCTGCCAGGAAAAGACAAGCGGCAACCATACTCTGAGAAAATAAAATAGATAAATTTAGGTGACCAGCATCTATTCAGATGGCAACTGTGTCGAATACGTTGCTCTGGATTAAGAATACAACAGCATATATCTAGAAAGATTTATAGTTAAAATTGCGTACTTACATTTCTGTGAAACTTTGTGAATGAATGGAACATATAAAACCTATGCATGTACACGATGGCAGTGTTAATTACTAGCTGCGGTCTGAGTATATGTCAAGGAGTATTCATTAAAATCAATTTCACATTATGAGTTAATAAATTTTTAGCAACATTGCTGCCTGTTGTGAGAAAAATACATGTCTTAAATAAAGTTGTATACATGAACATGCACATTTATACAGTATACAACATACATTCTCTACATGCAATTTACATAGGGAAAGTAGGGGTGAACATAAAGCCAACAATTACATTGAATTTTAAGTATCGACCTCAGATCAAGAAGTATCAGGAGTCTCTACTATGCACATTTGTTTACAAAAGTGTGAAAAGATAAGTGAAAACGACAAGTTCTATTGATATAATATGTAAGCAGTGGCGCACTGACTGGGGATTAACTTTGGCTAGGCCTCAATGGCACAAAATGGCCTTGAGGCTCCTTCAAAAAGCACAGTTCTATTGTTCGGGAAAGCAAGGTAAAACGGAGAAACTGAAGTACGCTTTCTAGGAACAGATGTAGTGACCTCTATAAATATTAGATACAAGAAATTGTGCAGATATATATCGCTATAAAGACCGTTTGGTGCAAAGGTTGGCCTACCGGCTACTGAAGCCATGCTTGATACGCAGTAACGCATTGCACTCTCGATCGGCAACATCACCCACAACGGTGGCATCTTTCAATTCATATATCGGGTAAGAAACGAGAATCATACTGTCTTTAATATATCACAATTTGAACATAAAGTTACCAGGAACATTATTGCGTTGTATTCGTACCGAAATAACGTCTTGAAAGTACGAATGCAGCCGTTTTATTTTCCCCAGCAACAATGGTTTTGAATGACTGCGTTAGACACACGAGGCATTATGACCCAGTTACTTTGAACGATAATTTAATATTCAAAGGATACACCTGGAGTCTTTGGCCCATGTCCTGTAGAAAGTTGGCAGCTTGTTGTCTGTAATTTAATTCCTTGTCGAAGTCTAGGCCGGCTTTTCGGCTGGGGGTATTCTCGATATCTTCTTGCGTAAATTGCCATCGTTCCCCCGCCATTGAAAAACTCAGCACCGAGACCCCGGAAGTTGATAAAGCAGGCACGGAGTAAAGGAAACTCTACAAACCGATTGGTCGATTAATAAAAATATTAAAGAATTTAAAATATTTTGTAGAATATTAGATCGTCATTCATTTACTTACGATTTATATAGAATATTCCCAAGAGAAAACCCAATTGATGTCCGTTTATAAGATTTAAATCGGCCACATGACCGGCGCATGATGTCATCCACGACGATGCACTGAAATGACCTCGTTGGCTAGACTGGGAATACCCAGATAACCACCCGCATAATACACGGATACGTGGAGGCAGTGACTCAGGGCGTTGAGTCTCTTGTTCGTCGTGCTTTC
Organism: Armandia brevis; assembly: GCA_035585475.1. Lineage (NCBI taxonomy): Eukaryota > Metazoa > Annelida > Polychaeta > Opheliidae > Armandia > Armandia brevis. Next base: position 1,474 of record JAXGGS010581690.1, on the reverse strand, counting down.
ATACGCGACTGGAGAAAAGTGACACATCGTGTGAGTGTTACCCGCTGAGAGCGATTTACTTATTAAGATATGAATGACACTTGGTTAGCAATGGTCAAAGTTTATTACAGTGATACAGAATGTGACAGTTATAAATGTATCCAGGTCTGTATCGATCTGCCAACGTTGCTTATAGTATATAGGCCTATACTACGTATTTGTGGACAGATATAACATACATATCAACACATCAAAGACAATTATCCAATAGCGAATAATCAAAAACGCGGATTGAATATTAATGACGTCAATTTTAATACTCAAACCTTCACTTTTTTAGTTTTAATCAATACAATACACATTCACACGATAAAGACCATAAAATAATAAAGAGTTAAAAATAATGATAGTCACACTCCTCACTTCTAAACGAGATAATGACATTTTAAACGCGTTAAAATGTTACCTTAGAAAATAGACATTCATAGCAGGTCAAATCGAAGTATAAAAGTTAGGACATTTTCATAGATATTTAGAACACATTTTCGGTATAGAAGTTAAAACCCCATTGTAAAAAAAAGTCTCATCTATTCAGCCTAAAAATCCAGGTGTCTGAGTTAAACGTCACACTTTATGGAGAATCCGAGTTATCGCTTCTTTTGTGCTTCTTCTTATGTTTCTTATGCTTCTTCTTTTTAGATTTCTTTTGCCTTTTCTTGTATTCCTCGTCTGAACTATTGTCACTATTTGATTCACTATCACTAACGTGTTTATGTTTATGCTTTTTCTTCTTTTTATGTGGTTTTCTTCTCTTCTCTCTTCTTTCCCTGGAGCTGCTGCTGCTGCTACTTTCACTGCGTGACCGAGACCGGTGTTTCCTAAAATAAAGATAAAATATGGTATGCATAAGTGGTGGGCTATCGAAATCAACATGACGTTTCATCACGCATGTCAATATCATGCATATCATCTTGTAAAAGCAGGAGATTATCAATTAAGCTAATTTGGTACTCACCGTTTCTTTTTATGTTTCTTTTTCTCCTTTGATTTAATTGCCTCATCTGGAATAAAATTTAACAATTAATAACATAAGTGTATTTGCTATATCAAAACGAAAATAACACTTAATGTCTGCATACACACAGTTACTTTAAGTGATGCATGTCATCGTGATTAACCGGTGCACCAGGTAAATAATTCATCTACAGAACACGAGTGATAGGATTTCACGCACTTACCACGAGATAACCTCTGTAGAGGTGTGATAAAATCCTCTCCAGACTCCGAGCTGGTACTACTGACATCCAATACAACATCCAAGGCTGGGTCTATTTTAACAAAGTTTCTACATTGGAATGTCAAGTGTCCGGCTGAAAAAGAAGACCACAATACTTTAATGTTGCTACATTAGTACTAAGATGGCCGGGAGTGATAATTCCCACAACAATAACCACTTCAACGAAGCCACGTGAATCTAAAGAGATGTACATGTACA
>JAXGGS010581357.1:0-10394 GCA_035585475.1 Armandia brevis | reverse complement strand
TCCCATTAGTCGCATAAATTTCTGTTTTCTCGCGTCATCGCCAGTTAGTTGTGCATCGCCCCAATGAGATGCACCAGCGCCCTACAGAAAGAAACGGTATTCGTGTATGCACATGTACAAGTACAACACCAACCAACATGTGAATAAATTTCCGTTACCAGTGAAGATATTTCTTAATATCGTTTATTGGATCAAGTATGACTAAGTAAACACCTATGTTAATATCGGAGATTTTATCTGGGCCCAAGTTCAGAAGTGAAATGAAAGAATATAAGAAGTCTATTGTTTATCGGATATTAAATAATAGGCTAGATTGAAAGGAACTTATCGCTGTCTAGCCCTCTAATGATCAGAAATTACAATTTTTGACAGCTTGAAGCATTTTTTGTCTCGTTGCATGCATCGGCATGAGATGACTGTTGACGAATAATCTGGTACCCACCGATATTACTGAACTACATTCATTGATAGTTGCCAGTATGTGATAACTTCGTTGCAGAGCATTTATGAGTTACCTTTGGTGAGTGGCAAACACGTGAACTCAGGCACTCCACACTTGTTCATGTTAAAGCTAATGCACAGCTAATCAGCTATTGTTGAAACATATTTAGTGTATGAAACTGAGGATAACCAGAAAACAAACCTGACTGGCACCATCCCCCGAATCTGCTGGACGTTTTTGAGGTCTAGCCTCAGCTTTCGTAGATTGTGTAGAGCTCGGAGAACTCATTTTACACTTACAAATTGTGAAGCCAGAAATATGACGTCTTTATGACGCGTCATGAGGACAAGGCTTTACGAAACCGGAACATGCAGACGACTTGATTGTGAGGTCATCAGATACAACTTTCTTGGTTACAGGCAGCTGATTGGCTAACGGGGAAACGTTCCGATATTGTAACCGACAACAGCAATCAAACCTTTAATTGACTCAAATCGTCTCTGCAAGCACCCGCGTTTAGTAAACGCTCCGATTTCCAGGACGCTAATTTTGTTCTAAGATTTAATTCAGTTCAATTTTATTGAAGATGATCGGTGACCCATCAGTAGTAGACAACACAGACGTGACTGAGGAAATTGTGTCAGATATACAATTTACTTCAGGAGTACTACTTGAAGGTGAAGGAGATCCAGAGGCTGATGTTATCATTGTGTCAATACAAGTATTTCGAATTCATCCTGTAGAAGAATAAGAAGTTAAGAAGTCCAGAGAGAAGTTCTGTGGAGGTCGTGAATTAGAAGTTGGAGAGGGAAGAAGAAAGATCGTAAACAGATAGTGGGAGAAGACAGACGCGGTGAAATACAGAAGAGAAAAGATGAAATCCACGAAAGGTCCGTGTATATAGATTACTGTTTGAGCCCAACCCCCATTAGATTAGTCATGTCTGTCTGTTTACACTCGGTGAAACGTATGAAACGTGTTAGTAAAGTTCTCTCAGATCGTACTGAAGTGTTTGATGTTGTAAAATGCAAGCATTGTGGTTTTATTTCGAGAAGAATAAGGGTGGAAGTAATCTTTCACTAATTGGTCAGTTTCCCTTAGTGGTCAGTCAATATTAGATTGTGATACTTTGTTTTGATATTTACCCAATCAGCGGTAAGATTTGTTCGTTCAGGGGTTTTGCCCTGGAGCTACGCCAAAAATTTTCAATTTTGAACGTGATTTTGTTGTCAAAACATCTGTCTTAGACTATAACTGTCGTATATAGGTTTTACCTTGGAGCTACGCCAAAATTTTCAAATATTTAGTGGTGTAGGTGTTGTCAGTTGTTATTTAGTTTGGACAATTAGAATAGAGACATCATGGAAGAGTGGTGTGAAGTTTGTAACAGTAAGCACGGAGGTTTAGCGAATCAGTTCTGTGAGTATGCGTCACCGGATAAAGTGGCAAGATACATCATCAAGAATAAGATACAGCTGGAAACACCCCGTGCTTTGAGAGCTAGAAGGAAGCTAGAGAAAACTCCGGATAAGGTTTCAACGAGAAAACAGTCTCGTAGCAAAGTTAGGAAACTTGCGGGAGTGGAAAAAGATAAAGAAGAGTTGGAGAAAAGAAAAAGGGAAAAAGAATTAGAATTGGCTGATCTCGCACGATTCATGAAATTTCAAAAGATGAGAGATGAATTGACGAGAGATAAAGAAAGAGATGCACAGGACAAGAAAGACAGTCAAGATGCAGAGATGGAATTAGAACCAGAGAATAAAAGCATAAGAATGAGCTTAGAAGAAAAATTGAAAGAACAGAGAAGAGTAGTAGAAGAGAAAAAGAAAAGAGCGGAAGAAGAAACCAGAAAAGAACACCCAAGTTTCTTTAATTTGGATAAAGATTCGTTAGCATCGCTGATAACACAGGGATGCCTTACAGCAGCACAATCGTTAGCAACAGTTAAAGATTCTGAAATAGCCAAGAATTCAAAGAACGTAGACAAGAAAAGAGGGAAAAGTTCAGGCGACAAGGAAAAGAGAATTCGTATAGATGAGATTATTTCTGATGATGAAGATGATGAATTGTTACGCATGCATGCATCTGAAGAGTCACTTAAAAGGAAGAGAATTGAATTGGAGGAGGATTCTGAAGATTGGTCAATGGTGGAAACAGATTCAGAGATAGAAGAGACGCCGAGGAGAATCAGAAAAGCGAGGAAAGAAAAAGCACCGTCGAAAGTCAGAGAATTGCAAAGAAAAGTAGAGGAATATAAAAAATACACGCTAGCGCTAGAGAAGAAAATCAAGAAATTGAAGAAAGAGTTAGAGAAGCCGAAGATATTACCACTAGGAGTACAGAGAAAAGACGATGGTGAGATTTGCTGCTCTGATGATGATTGCGAGAGGCGAAGACAAATCATTAATAATGAGCACACAGTCAAGAAATGCAGGCTAAAGAAGAGAGTTGAAGACAAAGATAAGAAAAAGAGTGGTAGCACTAGAACGCACAGTGATCACAGTAAACAAGAAGTAAGATGGCCACACGAGAAAATGTCAAGAAAAGATGGAACGAAAGTTACGATGGAGAACATAGAACCGTTCGAGTTTATAGTGGCGATATTTAGAATTTTCCAAGAGTCCTTACCAGAAGAGAGAAAGTATTACGAAGTTATAGATGATCAATTGAGCTTCTGGGAGAAATTCTTCTTATTCGCACTCAACACAGATTGGAAGACGTCAAAGTTCGCTTACCAGCAAGTATTAGAAGGCTTTGAGACGAGAACTTTGAGTTTATTTAGATGGAAAGATTGGGTGGAGTTGATTAAAGACGTGATGTTTAGAGACTCGGTAAACAGAAGGAGCCAGAAAGAACCAACATCAGGAAAGAGAACACAGTCACAGGCTAACAGAGGAAGATCAGATCTACAATCTAAGATCTGTACAGACTACAACGCGGGCACATGCGATAAATCCCATAACCACGTGGATCCAGCTAGTAACGTGAGATGGTCTCATTTCTGTAGCAACTGTTTTTACGGACAGAATGGAAGAAAAAGCCGACATCCGATGAACACGTGCTGGTTTAAAGACGGAAACAAGGAGGCAAAAAACGAGAATGGGGGGTCAAGAAGACCCCCCGGGCCGAGCCAGCAAAAAGCATAAATATTCTCCAAGAGAGGAGCCAACGTCGAGATCAAGATCTCGAAATATTTAAGTTAGGAGTTCCCGTTCCAATTTCGAATTTACATAGAAATAAGTCGGACTTAAGGAAAATTAAGAATGAACGTAAAAGTGAGGCGGACGAGACAGAGGAAGACTGGAAAGATGAAATAGTAAGAGATGAAGAAATCAGAGACGTGAAAGAATGGTTGCTGGAAGAAGAGAGTGGGAGAGATGAAGTGACAAGTCACGAAGATGATGGAACGAATAGAGACAGACAAAAAAGAGCAATTTTAGACGTAGAAACAGACGAAGATAGGATGATAGCCGAAGTCAACAGTTTCATCAACAAACTACATGGTCCTAAATTGCAAGAATTTTGTTTTGAGTCCAGCTTCAGACCTTACGAAGATCCGCAAGGAATTACAAATATAGGTTTAGCACCAGACTTTACCAAGAAGTACAGGACTATAAAGGAAGTAGAGAAAGCTAAATCCGAAGACCTGCCTAAAGTACCAACCTGCCCAGGGCCTTACTATAACGGGGCTACGTTCAAAAGACCTGCGGCAACACCAGCGTTTATGGCAAACTTTGAACGCGAAGCGAAGGTGTATGAAGAAGTCAGGAGCCAAAATAAGCCCAATTTTTTAGGAGCAAGAGTGGTTATTAACGAAAAGATCAACCAAGTAGTATGGAGAAGAAAGTTGAAAAATTACTGGGACAGGAATTTGTTGTTGTTAATGGTCTATGGCTTCCCAATCTCCTTCACCGGCAAGGAGATGCCTACAGATGATACACCAAATCATGCAACAGCAACTAATAGACCGCAACACGTGGAGAAATTTCTTGCCAAAGAGGTGAAAGAGAAAGCAATGCTGGGCCCAATGAGGAAAAAACCATTTGAGGAATTCAAATGCAACCCAAACATGACGAGAGCCAAGAAAGCGCCGGGGGAGTACCGTATTATCACGGACTTTAAGCACCCGATTAAAGGTGCTGTCAATACTCACGTTTCTAAAAGATTGTACATAGGAGGACCGTATAAATTGAGATTGTCTAATCCGCTTAAATTTGCTGACAAAGTCGCCCAAGTGGGGAAAGGAGCATTGTTGAGCTCAGTTGATCTCAGCCGAGCGTATCGGCAAATCAAAAGTGACCCGTTTGACTGGTGTTTACTTGGCATGAGGTGGAAAGAGGATATGTATGTAGATACAGCAGTGGCATTCGGGCTGAAACATGGTGCCATGGCATGCCAGAGAATGGCTGAAGCGATATGTTTTATCGGCAAAGAAGAAGATGGTACAGAATCGGAAGCGTATATTGACGATATGGGCCTGATCCACGGAAAGAACAAGACAGCGGCAGCCACAAAGCACCAAAAGTTTATCAAGAATATTGTTGATTTGGGCTTGGATCCTGCGTTCGAAAAATGCGAAGAGCCTACGAATCGGCTGACGTTTATTGGTTGCACTTTTGACACGCAGAAGATGATCATGTTCATTGACAAGAAGAAAATCAAGGAGACTGAAGATCAAGTCCGAGACTTGCTAACTAAGAAGGAAGTCACACTTAAAGACTTACAAAGAATAGGAGGTAAATTGACCCACGCTTCAAAGCTAACGCCTAGCGCAAGGAGGTTCATGAACCGGTTGTTTGACTTTGAGAGGACGTTCTCTTCAAATAATCAAAAGAAAGAGCTGTCTATGGAGGTGAGAGAAGATCTAAGATGGTTCTTGGTTTTCCTGTCAGAGTATAATGGAGTGTCCATGTTGAGGTCGTTTGTTCGCCCACAGTTACAACTCCACGTTGATTCTTGCCTGTTAGGCGGGGGAGGAATTCTGGTTGATCATCAGTACTACTCGGTAGTTTATTCAGACCAGGTTTTGGCCTTGAAAGTCAGCATCTCTTGTCTAGAGGCATTCAACCTCCTCATTGCAGTTAGGGCTTACTCACACATACTTAAGGGCTCAACAGTACTAGTTTTCTGCGATAACATGGCAAGCGTCAGAGCCATAAACTCTGGCCGCGCAAAGAACAAGATGATCGCAGCTATTCTACGAGAACTCTGGTTTCTAACGGTGACTGCTGACATACAGATGATAGTCAGGCACAGAAAAGGAGTTGATATGGGGGTTCCAGATCTGCTCAGCCGAAAAAACCTGAAGAGTTCTTATGCCAAGAAATGTGACCTTATGACACTACGTCTGGATGAAACAGAGACGGTGCTTAAAGAAAACATTATGGCGCTTCCAGAAATCTGGTTAAAGTAGGTGTATGAACAATAAGCTTCATATCACTTATTGAAATTATTGTCCTCAAATCACAATCAGCTGATAAGGGATTATAATTTAATATTATATATTTGTATTCATGTTTTACAGAGACGAAAACGACGCGTCCTGGATGAAGTACATGCAGTGATATTTGACTCCAATAAGCGAGAACATACATGTTCAGTAAGTGCTATTCAATCAGTAATAGCGCAGTAAGTATAATTAGAAATTATACATATATATATTCGTTTAGATGTTGACTAATGATAGAGTTAGCACATCAATAATGATGGAGTACACAACTATCGCTAATTTAAAGTCGAAATTAACGCGGCATTAAAGCTGTTAATTTTAGGCGTGACTAGGATTTATTCAGTATGGATAATAATATCGGAAGAAACTGGGACACTGTTACAGTGTTTTTCTAGGGTCAATGATTGCATTATAAATACTTCAAATAATATTCATGTCTTTATTGATTGACAGTAGCCTTAGAGGTCCTGAAGAGACAAGCGCAGAAGAGGATCAAAGGAGCGCTCGCCACGGCCACTTGGAGAAGATACGAGAGCTGTTTAAGACTGTTCATACTCTTTTGTCAGGCGATGGATGTCAACTGGAAAAGTTGTGACATCAGTGACGTTAGCGCTTACTCTCAGATGTTACTTAACGATGGATATGCGCCCAAGACTGTGAAGAACCATCTATCGGCGCTGAAGACTACTTTCGACTGGATAGATGTAAACAGAAGATTACTCAAGTCAAGATGGTGGAGCCGTAATCACAAGTCACTGGATAGAATCAGAAAGGAGATAGAAGTGGTGAGATCCACGGTTACATGGAAAGATTTCAAACGTATGTGCGCCTACTGTGAACAATGCCCTAGTAGACTGACGCTTAAACTAGCCATATCGTTTGCTTTCTTTGGACTATTACGTATTAGTAACCTAACACCGAACTCTAAATCTACACTGGACAGGACGAGGCACACGCTAAGGAGAGATGTCTTCAAAACCAGAACGGGACTTGCTATTAAGCTCAAATGGACCAAAACTTTACAAAAGTTTGGTCAATATGCTATTATCCCTATCGCTAAACTATGCAAGTCACTTAAACATATTTGTCCGGTAAGAACGTGGACAGCTTATTGCAATCGTTTTATGTCTCAACTAACTAAGAGGGGTGCACCTCTTCTAGTTAATAGTAATATAAGTCACGGTGTGTATACAGCGTCCAATTTGAGGAAAGATCTCAAGTTGATGTGTAATTACTTAAATCTTAAGTCTAAAAATTATACAATTCACAGCTTCCGACGTGGAGGAGCTTTGTTTCTGTTCAACTCGGGAGTAAGTATACAAGATATCAAAAAGCACGGGACATGGTCCTCGGATGCGATTGAACACTACCTTACTAATCAGAGCCCGAATGACAGCAATGTTGTAAAATTTTATAAGCATTTAGATAATATGTTGTAGGAGTCATTTGGTTTGGCGGGATTTGGCACCACTTACGTTGGGTATTCATTGTAGAATTACCTTAATATACAATAAATCCTGCCACATAAGTTATATTTACCATACCAAATGACTCATTTTGTTATTATAACGTCACAAATACTTTTATCGGTATTCATTACTAAGCGCTACTTAGACCGTTAATTAATTATCATCTCCGCGCATACGCTAGTAGTATATACAGACATTTCACCAATGAGTGAAGATGACGTCTTTATGACGCGTCATGAGGACAAGGCTTTACGAAACCGGAACATGCAGACGACTTGATTGTGAGGTCATCAGATACAACTTTCTTGGTTACAGGCAGCTGATTGGCTAACGGGGAAACGTTCCGATATTGTAACCGACAACAGCAATCAAACCTTTAATTGACTCAAATCGTCTCTGCAAGCACCCGCGTTTAGTAAACGCTCCGATTTCCAGGACGCTAATTTTGTTCTCCCACCCTTAACCCACCCAACAAAACTATAGGTCCGAGATCATATAATATATCATATTTATTGTTTGTATGCATCACAGGGTACGTTTAATTACATATTGTTAATGTACGTATTTGTTTAGCATGTTGTTAGGCGGTCGCCTTAAGGGCACCACTTACGTTGGGTATTCATTGTAGAATTACCTTAATATACAATAAATCCTGCCACATAAGTTATATTTACCATACCAAATGACTCATTTTGTTATTATAACGTCACAAATACTTTTATCGGTATTCATTACTAAGCGCTACTTAGACCGTTAATTAATTATCATCTCCGCGCATACGCTAGTAGTATATACAGACATTTCACCAATGAGTGAAGGACAAAAATACCGGCACCGGAAGTACTATTCTGCATAAAAAAAGTGCGGTTCTAATCTATTTTTAAAGTTATAGAATAAAACATTAAAGTGTAAAATTTAGAAAGACAACATTATTTCATAGGTAAAGCAATGACAAAATAATGTGTATTTAGTTTAAAGCATTTTTATTTTGACAGAAAATGTTTGGACTTGCGCACTAGCAACTTCCTCTTTGGCCATCCCTCGCACGGCAAGATGGTACGTGAAAATATGCTGTTATATATCGGGCATCATCTCCTTGATTTTTCGCCTCTTGTATTTCTAAGTTTGATTAAATGGTCAATGGTTATTCATTTAATATGTATCACGAAAGTTTATAATCGCGACCAACTTATTTCTTGATGAAAAATTGGCTTAAAAACAGCCCTGTCGGTTTGTTTACCAGTACCGTAACGTGTGGGGATACGAACATGTATTACACATCTGACACATGCTGTCTTCACACTTTATGTTTTCTCTACTCCGTTGGAGAGTTCACCGTAACGATCATAAGATATATATAAGATCACATCGTATGTTACTCATTTTACCCACAATCATCTGGTCTCGGAATGTCTACGATGATAATGATTACATCTCGCACCCTAGTCCAGTCGATAATCCGAATATTTTGTCATTGCAGGTGAACGTACCGAAGCAGCGCAGGACTTACTGCAAGGGTAAGAACTGCAGGAAACACACCGTACATAAAGTCACCCAGTACAAGAAGGGTAGGGATTCCCTCTATGCCCAGGGTAAGTCAGTTTTAATCACTTAATCGTTACCTTGCTTGCCATGTGCATTCTGTACATGTACATGTATGCTTTGTATAATGTCACAATAGTTAACCTAATAATCCATCTGTAAGAAACCTTACATTCGTGGAATACATTAATGTAAAGTAAATATTATTCAAAAATTGATGATTGATGATGTTTGAAACTATTTGTCGTACGTCTATCAGGGTATTTGACGCACATGTACATGTGTAGCTGTAAAACGTATTTCGTACTGGTATATTCCCTACTTATCTTCCGTATTAAGTTGTCGACACCACTACCTTCCTGTACACCTGTGCCAGGCTTCAGCCGAGGATGCGGTCTTTTTAAGGCCAATTCCACGTCCATGACAGTCTTGGTGGTACAAGGGAAGGAGAGAAAAGGCATACTGCTTGGTCTGAGATTGCCGTGGGACCTCTTTCTAAATGTCCAATCATTGTGATCTTTCTGTGGTGGCTACATTTCTTACACGACTCGTAAAGTTATACAGTTAATTTTGCAGGCAGATTTACATATTAATCGTTGACCTTTCCTTTCTTCAGGAAAAAGGCGTTACGACAGAAAACAGTCTGGATATGGTGGACAGACCAAGCCTATCTTCCACAAGAAGGTATGTATACTCCTCTTAAAGGAGCATCATTAACTCAACACTGAAATCCACTAGATTATATTTATTAACGGGGGGATGCTAGGTAGAAGACTATACTGTACATTCACGTAATACACAATTAACCTAAAAGAAAACATCGTCCAATCATTTGATGGTTGATGATGTATCAAGGTGTTCTGCGTCTATCTGGTTATTATTTTAATTAACATGGACATGTGTATTTGCATTACATATTGTGTACCGTTATAGTTCCCACGTATCATTATCCGAAATAAGTTTTCGACACCATTACCTTCCTGTACACCTGTGCCAGGCTTCAGCCGAGGATGCGGTCTTTTTAAGGCCAATTCCACGTCCATGACAGTCTTGGTGGTACAAGGGAAGGAGAGAAAAGGCATACTGCTTGGTCTGAGATTGCTGTGGGACCTCTTTCTAAATGTCCAATCATTGTGATCTTTCTGTGGTGGCTACATTTCGCGAGTTATACAGTTCAACTGTTAAGTTCTTAAGAGAGCAATTTAAATATCAAATTGTGGGACATCACAGATACCCGTAGTTTTATACCGGTCATCTGCTGTTAGTAAACCGTCCCCGAAATACTGAGATCATAGTCGCCGTTAGATTATACGCCGTTTAAGTAAGAGGTCGTCGAGCCTTAGTGTCATAGCTTGGCAGAGCTGTTAGCATGTTAGCTGCTTTCTCAGTTTAGACAGAAAAAAGCTACGCTAGCTCGAACTCTCCGATTACAGCACCACTTACTGTGCATAATGGTGTAATTGTAATAACAGGTTTATGCGATCACATAGAT
>JAXGGS010581246.1:0-10396 GCA_035585475.1 Armandia brevis | reverse complement strand
TGGACTTGTCATTATTCTACCGGTAATCCAACATCAAACTGGTGTTATCTTATTCTACCAGAAAGCTACTATCACATTATTATTCCGTGAGCAGCGTCAATTGAGATGGACAAGTCACTATGACTATAAAGTATATACAACTAAATCGTTATAATTGCATTAAATAACATAATGATTATGTGTACTTTTGATGTAATCAGTGCGATTGTTTGTCATGAATGTACGGAATGAAGAATTTGCGTTTATTCCCTGAAGTCGTATTTCTTATAAAGGTATATTCAAGCGCTACAAACCCTGAGATTGTTATAAGTAAGATTTTGTGAGTAGATTTCCAGAAAACACCTTTCTCCTTGAATGATGCAACGAGAGTGGGGTCATCACCACAATGGATGAACTGGCCATACCCTTTTTGCTCTTCGATGGGTACACAATTTGCAACAATGTAGTATTTGTGGCCCGGAAACTCTGCATATGTATGATGATTAGAACCGATTATGAATAAAGCCACTTGACTGTGTCAGGCAAACACTTCAAGATCAGTACAGATAGAGTTCACCTAGATGTTTATAGTTCATCGGTTTAGTCTAACTGCAACTTAACACATATGCACTTTTTATAAGTAAAAACATACATGTACAAAGACTCTTTTGGCAATGTTCACTAAATAGTTGTGGCACGTGACATTTTAAATATTACCCACAGCGTCAACAGCAACATTGGTAGTTCAAATTTATCCACTGAGGGACGATGTAGACTACTGGCCTATTATTATGGACAGTCATACTATTTTGGACCCAGATACATTCAAAACGAGTGTTATTTATGTCATACCAGTGGTCCAGCCATGTACAGGAACTTTACACTATAGCAAATTATATCGAAGCGCGACATGAGGTGTATGTATTGGTGTCAGAGACGTTGCCTAATCGGGAGGACATCCAACGGTAATTCCCCTCTATTAATACCCTGAACTTCAAGTCCGAAGAGGCAGATTTGTATCAAATGGAAAAGCCAGATATGGAGGAATTTTATAAAATATCGGCCTTCATGCGTGTTTATCACATGATATTTGTTTTTATTAGTCACGGAGAACGCGCCGACGATCACGGGGACGAGTGTCAAGGTGAACAATGACTAAGTTTTCACTCTGACGGAGTGTGAGTAACCCTGACAACAGATTTGAAGAACTGAAAACAGGACAAGTTCACGGAATTCTAACAAACACTCCAGATGGGCATTGTATCAACGTACCCAGGAAATAATGATTCTTAACTTCGCAGTTATAGAGAAATCTGAAAACGGTAGCTCCACGATCACAAAGTGAGCATCTGTTAGAGAAAGATCTGAGCAAAACTTACAAATCAATTCCGTAATTGATTAGGTATCTGACGAAATATCAATAATCAATTTCTACACTACTATTTTATCACATCAATCATTCAGTAGGTGTCGCCACGCACAATCATGTTACCATTCACGGCATATCTATTGTAGTAGCTCATAATTGATGCCTATATACTTTCTATCGAATGATATCGATATATTCTAAAACATTTGTACATACTTCACAAACACAGTCTCTTACTTATCAAACATAACCCCGTTGCATATTTTAAATCGTTACCCGACGTATGATAGTTATGGTCAGGGATCTTTATTGTTTTCTGCCAATGATTGATGCTGAATAAGACGGCAACTAGGTTACTTATTATTTGGTCGGGTACTATTGGCATCTAACAGAACTACATGACATGATTGTATCTTCTTTTTATCACCAACCGAACACAATTATGTATGTATATGTGTCACGTGTATGGTACGTACTAGTTGCGATGTATTGGACGACATTATAGATCATTCATTTTATTATAGACTGCCACGAATCTAGATGTATATGTATCGAATGATGGACAACTACATTAACAAAATATTATATGTTCACGAATCATGAATAAGTTGCGTATATTTAGGCGGTCTAGTCTAAACATTTACAAATATATTAGAGGCTTGCCAGAGTTATTTACTGCTGTGACGTGACTTTATTTGAGAATAATAATGGCAATTGAATTAATCTTCATTAACGGAAATCCTTTTCTGAATAATTCAAGAAGCTCTTGGATAATATTTAAATAAAAAGGCAAGTACAATCAGCGCGCGTTAACATTTTTTATTCATAAAAACAATCTATAAGAAGCGTAATTGTAATGTATAATACACCTAAACAAACGAGGACAGCAATCGTGTCTACGGAAATTGATATACAATCTTTAAACATGACGACACATCATCAAATGTATTGACAACATCGCTGATGTAACCTTCTGTGAAATATCCATATTATCAGATACTTGATATTGATTAGACCGTCATGAAACGTCGTAATTATACGTGTACATTTTATACTTCGTTCTTGAGTTCTACATATTTGCATATTTTACGGACTCAATCAATAACTTCACTCATTTGCATGTCTTTAAATTCAATAATTGATCTACAAAAATATCTACCCCGCATATTATTTCACCTGATGTTTATTTGATGGAAGCCTGAGTCGGTGGCGAGCTTCAACTTGAGCGCGATCTCGCTGAGAAAGTCCCGGCTGTGGTCGATCAGCACGATCTTACTGACGTGGCTCGAGCCCTTGAGGAAGGTGATCAGCGCCTTGTACAGAGCCCTCGTCACCACTCTCACCGGTACTCCTGAGATACCTGCAGTGTAGTAAAGTACCATTAACACTCGCCTTTATCTTAACATACACGTGCCCGTGTGCAATAAAGATTAGAGCTCAGTGCACGCATACGTATGGTTTAGAGTGCATCACGTTACAATATACTAACAATGTACGGCCAGGTTAAATACGGTTTAATTAACGCCCTTCTGAAACATACATCAGCATTTTATAATCGTAAATGGTAATCACCTGCAGAAATACAACATTGATTCCCATATACTTTGGGAAATCGTCGTTACTAATTAAAGCTGCTAAGGGTGTTTACGCGACAGTGAAGGATGTGATTGATATTAGAGCTGAGTACATGGATCAATGAAGGTCACCATGTTATCATATCACTGCATATCTAACCAATGCGCGTTCCTGTTAACTGGGCGAACGAAACGTGCAACTGAACAGTTGAGTATTTTAAAGTGTCATCTGATTAAGATGAATAACACTCTAAAAATATTGTAATCAGACACTACTGTACATTCTGGTCAGATATTTAAACTACAGTGAGACCTAGATTCAACGCGAGGAATAGGATCCCGATCGCATTAAAGCGGGATCGCGCTATTTCAGGATCCGTGCTGTCATGTTTTCTTGGGGCCTTGTTTTTTTGAAGCTGTAATAATGAGTTTTTACTTTAACATCTTCTTAAGCACAAATAGGGGCACATATAAACCGCGTGAAATCTGGGTCGCATGTAATCGGAGTTTCACTGTAATTTGTTTTAGTTCACGAGAAGTCTTACCCGAGCTTACTGCCGGAATGGCGATGCTTGTCATCTGGCGAGCCTCAGCCTCCCACAGCGCATTAAAGTACGCGGCATACAGATCCTCCCGGCAGCTCACCTCATCATGATAATCCTCCCAGCGCGGTCCCAGCACGTGCACAACCTTATCACAGGGCAGATCATATCCCCCCGATACATAAATCTCGGCCACTTTCAGTCCGCCATTTTTATACACGAAATCCGCGCACTCATCGCGTAATCCGCTGCCACCCGCATCAGTAACCGCCTTAGCGACGCCCGCTTCGTGTGAGAGTCTGGCGCCGGCGGGGTTCACCATACAGTCCACCTCCAGCGTGGTGACGTCACCCTCCACCACGTAGACGAGCACGTCCTTGTATATCCAGCGGAAGGCGCGGTCCGCCAGCTCGGTGGCGCCCCTGGCGGTGGGGAAGGGCAGCGGCTCGGCAGGTTCGAGGTAGTAGTCCGCCGGGGGCTCAGCTGATTCGGTGTCGCTGTCCTCCTCCCGGGTATCGTCGCCCCCTTCCTGATGGTCATCGTCAAGTATGGTAGCGTTGTGGAACCCCTGTCTCGTATCGTGATGTCCCTCCTGGTGGTCGCCTACAGTCTGTCTCTCCCTGTCCACGCGGGCGTATGTGTCATCCTCCACCGTGTAGTGCAGCGACTCGTCTGACTGGGTGATGAACCCGAGTGGCGGCTTCTCCTGCAGGTCATCATCCTCGGTGGTGTAGACATCGCTGAGTTCCTGCAGGTTGAGCGGGTCGGCGATGATTATCCTCGCTGACAACTCGGCAGGTTGCTCAGCAGGATCAGTTTGAGTGCCCTGCTCAAAGACAGTCTGTGTGCACGATTCGGTCTGAATCTCTCCTCCTCCTCCACTGGTGATGAGGATGATGACGATTTCCGATCTTCAGTAGCCCGACTGACGGGGTCCGCGTATTCCTGAGTGGTACTTTCCCGACTGACTCGGTCTGTGTGCGCCTGGTCATCGCACTCCTCCCCGCTGTTCTGAGTGGCGCTCTCCTGCCCGATACTGTCAGCGTCCGCCGGGGTTGTATTGGTAGCGCTCTCCCATTGTCGCGGCTGTAGCCAGAAGTTGTTGTCCTGTATCGCGCTTGTTACAGGTTCTGAAGGGGCACGGCTCGCAGCGGCCGGGGAGACAGCGCCCTGCGGTACGCTACCGGCTCTGGTGTAATTCTGACCAGGGATGGACATGTTACTCTCCTGTCTGTTGAGGACACCTGGTGCTGGGTACTCATCATCGTCATCATCATCATCAGCGTTAACCTCTGGTTCTAATATTGCTCTGGATTGTTTCTTGCCTTTCCCGAATTGCTCCAGCTTGTTGATGCCTTCCTCGATTTGCTGCTTGGTGCCCATGATGTAGACGGTCATGTGCGTTCTCTGCATCAGGTAGTCGGTGGACTTGGCTGCGGTCTGATCTACCGCCGACAGATTTACCTTTAAATAATATATGGTTCAATATCTTATAATTATTGAGGCAGTAAATAGATCGACTGCTTTTAATTAAACCCTTTTATAATTCTATGTTGAAGAAATGCATGTGTGTATGCAGCTGCATCACTGCATATTACATGTAATAGTTATGTTCATTGAATGTTGATATTATTAATATGATGTTTATCACTATTATTATCACCATTATTATCATAATCATTACCTCTGAGTCTAGGTGAAAGGCAAAATGCCTCGTCTCCGCCCTGAAATCTCTCTGCAGCGCGGCGAACGCCTTGACCGCCTCGGGCACGTGCAGCCCGACAACCTGCACCCGGGTGTACCCCTTGCTCGTGGTGCGTGTCGCCGAGAAATTCACATGAAACTGATTCTCCAGTCGCCGAACCGTGCCGGGTTTACAGGTGGAGAAATAAGCCCACTCATAGCGGTTGATGGTGAGAACCGTGTCCTTGCTGTCCGCTGGCGCCGTCGCTGATCGAGTGTCCATCATCCTCTCTCATTAACCAGCGCTATCCATCGGGGAAAGAAAGCCGAATTACAGATAGCAAAAAATCCAGTCTATGCTTTAATGAAATTAAACTACGACTATCGGGTAATCGAGCGTAGATTATGATGCACACAAAGTGCTACACAAACCTGGGCGTGTCACAAATCGGAGAGAATTATGTGCTTGGTGTATTTGCATAGGCGGGGTCAAGTGGGACACTTTGCCCTCGTTGTCAGCTAATAAATGCCATCGCGAAGAATTGCAGCTTGATTAAGAGCAGCTTAACCAACTCATGTTACATGTATCGCGGAGGTCATTCGCATACGTGTTGTCATCGATCAAAGTAAAGATCCTCGTCTATTGTTAAACGACTAATGGTCGATCGGAAATGTATCGAAATTGTCCAAAGAAGAGTGTACGGTATACTCAATAAGTTAATATAATGAATAATACACACTCAAACTTATGAACATCGATCGTAGTTGATAGTGTTTATATTGCGCGTATATCAATAATAAGTCGTTATCTTTATTTGCCAAATTCAATAATCGTAAACAGGATATTAACTATTCAGTGTGCGTATGATTACTTGTATGTACGTCATTACTGTCGCCAACATTTTCTCAGTAAAATACAACGAGTTATCGACATATCTATAGATGCGGTCAATATAACGCGGTTCGATATAACGCGGTTCCATATATTAATATACAGCGGGTGTGTATCAGGTGCTACAATTTGGTTTTATTTTTCTCTTCATCAATCAAAAAACACACATAGGAATACACGGTAACGCAATATCATGCAGTATTTGAATTCGGTCCCCCTATTCTCGTTATATAACGATCATCTACAGTGACCCGAATGATCGCAAAGGCGAACACGTACATTTAATAATCACGACCTACAACTTATTGCAACCGCACAGATTTAGCTTTAGAACATATAAGAATGTGTTGTTATTGTGATGAGAATAATTATAAATTAAAAGACTGCAATCATAGAAACATCATACATTGTAATTCCAACGAAGCGAAATGCGGCGTGCTTTCACAATGAACTGAGCATTGGACTCACATTTACATGTCCATTTAAGTAAGAAAGCGGAGAGGACTGGGCGGATATACATGTATATGTTTGTTTGTGTGAAATGCAGTATTGTTCATAACTGGGTGTCGCTTGAGTTTGCTTCACTGAGTCCTACACCTTTCGACTTAAGAATCGCCGATACTGTCTTCATGTAGCCGCTGTCCGGGTACCCCCTAAATAACGAAATAAATATGAAGGACACGTGGATAAATCTTAGATTATATAGCCATAGTTGTTAGATTTAGATATCAGTTTATCGTTGCTTAGGATTTTATAGTATCAGCCAATCGGTAATTACATTCATGTTATAAGCGGCTTATTTAGTAAATTATGTGATAATGGGGTCACTCTCGCATAGCGATAAATCATCATCAAGTACTCACAACACCGTTATAACTCTCGTGGTTTCTGACATGCCGGCTTATCCCGCGTTACGAATTAAACGGAGAGCATGACACGGTTCCGCGGATCGCACTATATATTGACAGTTTGTGTACCGGCCCTTGTTGCGAACTTGCTTTCACACGTTTGAGTCGCCAGAAATATTGGATTAAAGGTGTGAAAAAACAGCCTTGTGTATCGTTTAAATACACTAGATCAAAAGGCTGATGACACAAACATGTTGTCCAGGGTAAGGAGCCTAAGTTATGTCTGCCGTTACATGGATATGGTTCACCGACATCGGTGATTAAAGCGCTGATTTAGCATAATAAATGTCCGAACTATACATGTAGCTAGGGTACCTACGTTATTCACCGAGGAGCAATATAACGCGAGATGTGAGAACAATGTGAGAGGGGCGGCTTAGTATGAGGATTATTGGATCGCATATCTTAGCATCATTATATCTATAATACCTCATCCCTCCGGACCATTCTGTTTTGTGTGGAATGTCGCGCCACACGACCATGTCGTCGCGCTGGTGTTCGGCGGACCAGCCGACCGTGAACGTCATCTGTTTGTTAAAGGCTTCCCTCAGCCGGGTGCTAACCGTCTGTCCCTCAGGTGTGTTCGGCAGGTACGCTTTAAAACTCGCTCCCTCATACGTGGTTCCCGGTTTGGGATGGCCCGCCTGTAAGAGTTATACAACATGATTTAGAGTTGACATGGTCATATTAACAAAAAAATTCAGTTATTCAATAGTAAACAAGGTCAGCTTTGCATATATCCTGTATTGACCAAGGCAGACGTGTCTTTTTATTGTGCAATAATCTGGGAAGCGTGATATACTATCGAGCAGTTTGGAAGAATATTAGCCTTTAGTTTTAAACTGTCTACCTTTAATTTGAAGAGGAGGGGGAAGGGCATTAGTATTGAGGACCTAATCAGACGTATTCATACTGGCATAGAACGAAACAAAATTCGTTCTTTTTTCCACCGATAAGTTCGTGTTGGTCCTCGGTCGCAGATGGCCGCACGCATGCGTGGTTGTACTCACCCCCTGGATGCCGGGCAGGAAGCTGTAGTGTAAAATAATGGTGCCGCCACTCCCCTCGTATCCTGGCAGCTTCTCGTTGATATACTGCGTGTTTAAGTCGCCGTGCGGCTGATTCAGCGCCGACACCGGATATCCGGCGCCATCGCTCCCAGGCGGCTGCGCACCGTCAGACGTTACCCTGCCGACAGTGGCGGAGCGGATCTCCTGCTTGATCTCGATGTTCAGCCGCAGCTCCTCCACCAGCTCCGCGTCACCGAACAGGTGGATGACGTCATCACGGTGGTCCACTATGATGTCATCCTGCCCGTCCAGCAGGGATTTGGCGAGCTTGAGCGCCGCCTCGTCCTTCACTTCTACCCGCTCGTGGTTACAGTGCACCAGCTTCTCATCTATCGCGCGCTTCATCTGCTGGATCACCGCGGTGGTGGCTGCTGAGGCGGGCGGTCGTCCCCCCATCTGCGGCGGCGGCGGTTTTAACGTGATGGTCGCGGCCGTGTCGAGGTTGAGCACGTCCAGGAGGAGGTGGGCGGAGCGGGCGAGGCTCTGCAGTGCCGAGTAGACGGAGGCGCGCGCGTACCGCCACGCGTACGGCTGCACGGTGAGATGTCCCGCCCCGCTCAGCCGCGTGAACGCGCTGGTGATTACAGCCCCATCTCCGCCCGACTGTTCTCCCGGAGCGTCTGATGCAGCGGGAGGCTGCGCTGCTGCAGAGGCGTCGCCCGCTATGGACAGGTCCTGCAGACCACGCACGGTGCTGCCGCTCAGCGGAAGTTGAGACTCCTCGGCGTGATCCCGCAGCCCGACGAGAAACACGCGTCCGTCGGGCGCCTGAGTGACGTACGCCTCTCGCGGGCACGACCTCGAGTAGCGCTCGTGCGCGCGCCGGTCGAGCATGCGCCCGTAGATGGGCTTCAGGGCGACCACCTTCACCAGGTACAGGAAGTCGGTGAACGATTTGCTCTTCGCCGCCGACTTGTCCCTGGCGAGGATGCGCATCTTCTGCGCGCCGTTCGGCAGGAGGTGCGCCTCCATGCGGGCGTGCTTCTTCGCCTTGCCCCACTCGCTGTGGTACTTACAGCACAGCCACAGCCAGTTAGCTAAATCAATCACGCCGCTCCTATCCATCGCGTCTCCTCACTGCAATATATAAGATGCCACATTTGTTGTTCAGATAACATACATGCATGATCTATATACACATGTATTATATCTTATACCTTGAAATGCGGCGGTCGTCGGCGACAGTGATGACGTCACTATACGCGGTTAGATTAATGTTTCAATCGGGTAGTTACGCGATTATATAATGAATATGATTTAATAGGCTATGATACACAGGAAAGTAAGCAATCACCCCGAAAATGTAAATATATTTGCAAACATGATGAGTTACCAACAACATATACATCTAAACATCAGCGGAGTGTTAGCCCTTTCTGTTGATATCACATGCATTAAAACCCTTCGACAACATTAAACGTTGAAATATGATCTGTTTGTACAGCACGACCAAATATGGCATCAGGACCGTATGCCTCTATACAGCTATAGTCAACAGTGTGTGATAATAACATTTGATATAAATTAGTCGCATTACCTTTAACCCAGGGAAATGAGATTGTCATACATTGAACGCGGAAACATAAAGGACGACAACCTATTTAAAATCCACCGCACATTGGAACAGTTAACCCGAAATGATGTGAGTGATCGCCATTTTGATTTCCGGCGGTCCTCCGAGTGCACATATATGGACCTTGAGCTATGGTGTGGAGTGCATATGACAGAAATGAAACTTTACATTTTGTAGGGTTGCTCCTAGTAGTCTTTTAAAATCATTTGCAATGCATTGGATATGTTAAAAAAGCATTCAGACATCTATTGTACTAATGAAATACATGTTTCAAAATGTTTTGAGTTTTATCTGGAATAGATTCTGATTAGCAATTGAAGTATACTCTTGACGTGTCCAAGCTAGGGGGATCGATTGTTTGTGTACGACACTTCGATAGTTTGTCGTATGTAGAGCCATGAGTGTAGTTTTAGGGTGCGAAGCCTTCCCAAATCATGAAGGTAACTGCAATTCTGCTTGAATTAGCAGTTTTTCTGACAGGTCAAATGCAAGCACAAGTTATAAAAAGCAGGTCAAAAGTGTGATTTCGAGACAAAAAAAAGTGAATAACAGCTTAGATTAAATTTTGACACATGGGGATATTCGAGTCAACTGCAATGTCGCAAAGTGCAAGTAATCTGACAGTTCTGAACACCCGACTTTATACATTCGGGGTGAACTGTAACCAGATGTGACTTAATTAGGTATTATGAACAAATAATTATGTTTAAAATAATATTTTATTTTAATATTTAACAATCATTCAAGTGACTCAGTCTGTTGGGAGTGCTGTTCTGGTTACCCCCGGTGAGGGTCAGTTTGCCATG
>JAXGGS010581135.1:0-10397 GCA_035585475.1 Armandia brevis | reverse complement strand
ACTGTTCAACCAATCATTCTTTTGATCTGGTTTAAGATTAGGTTTAAGTTCTACTTGAAGTGCCATCAATATTACTTAAAGTGTTTTTTAGCCTCTATATAAAAACCTATACAACATATAAAATTGTATCGTTAATCATGCCCTATCCTATTCCAAACACATTATCAGTTCCTGTTTCCTGCAACAAAATAATTGAGATTACGGATTCAGAACAACTTCAACTATTACCAAACGAGGTAAAGAATGCTGAGAAAACTTTAATTATGGGTGAAGGCATTAATCTTCTTTTCGTTGATGATTTTGATGGTTTGATTATAAAGAATAGCTTATCAGATCCTCCGATTGTTAAAATTCATCAATCCGAAGTGTGGATTACCTTATCTGGCGGTATGAACTGGCATAGTGCTGTGGAGTATTGCGTTGAGCAAGGTTTCTGGGGAATTGAAAACTTATCCTTAATACCTGGCTTGGTTGGCTCTGCACCCGTGCAAAATATTGGTGCTTATGGTGTGGAATTAAAAGATTGCTCTCCAGTAGTTCAAGGCATCTTTTTAGATAGTGGCAACGGTAAAAGTTTTGATGACCAAGAATGTGGTTTTTCTTATCGAGATAGTCTCTTTAAAAGAGAGTTAAGAGACCAATTTTTGATTGTTAGTGTTACTTTAAAACTCTCCTTAATACCTAAACCTTGCTTAGATTATGGTGGTATCAGTAACGATTTTATTAAACAAAACCCAACCTTAAAAAACATCGCTCAACGAATTTGCGATTTAAGACATAGCAAACTGCCCTCCCCTGAACAAACGCCTAATGCTGGTAGTTTTTTTAAAAACCCAATCGTTTCATCAGAGACTTTTCAAGCATTACAACAACAGTATTCTAATATTGTAGGTTTTCCTACAGACAGTGGAATCAAAATTCCTGCTGCATGGTTAATCCAAACTTGTGGATTAAAAGGATGGAAACATCCTAATGGGGCTGAAATTTCAGAAAAGCACGCACTGATACTAATTAACCCTAAAAAATGCTCTGGTAAAGCTGTCCTCAAGCTTTGTCAAGATGTTCAACAGATTGTTCAAAAAACCTTTAACATTTTTTTAGAGCCCGAAGTAAGAATCATCGGCAATACTTATTCTGCTGAGAATCTGAAATAGTCGAAATAATCATAACTGATGAGGTGAAATCTTATTCTTATCAAATGCACCGTATAAATCTTGATGCCATTGATTGTATTGACGTTTCCAATTTAAGACAGCCTTAGAGCTATTTTGAGCTTCAGATAATTTAATGGCTTGATCCATCAAACCCAAAGCTTTGCGTAAATAACCTTGATAAAAATACTGTTTTGCTTTCGCATAACTGCTTTCAGGATGGTTCTTTAATTTGTCATAATTACGAGCAACAGCCTTCCACAGCAAACTTAAATTATTGCTCGGTTGTTGATTTAAAATCGAAAGTAGAAAATGATTGGCCTGCTGATATTTTTTTTGTTGTCCTAATAAATCATTCTGTAACAAGACTAAAGGCAAAGAATATGGATGAATAATCTGTAGATTGCTTGCTAAAGCTTGGGCTTGTTGATACTTTCGAGTTTTGGTTAATAGTTTAAGATAACTTAACTTAGTCGTTAAATAATCATGCAACTGCGGATGTGTTTTCCAATAAGTTAAAGCATTTGTCCAATCTTGCTGTTGGATTAGCTGTAAAAACTTTAAATACGCTTGTTGTTCCTTTTTTAACTGATTAGGTTGATGTCCTGTCAACCAATATAAATAAGCCTGAATCATAAAAAACTCAGACTTAGAAGGAACTGTTTCAGCAGATGATTTTAAACGGTTCTCCATATCAACAATACGAGACATCGGCAACGGATGTGAACGTAAAAACTCCTTTGCTGCCGTATCACCTTGTAGCAACTTGCGTAAAAACGTAGAAAAATTTTTACCAGAGAATCCTGCACGTTGTAATATATTCAACCCAATCGTATCAGCCTCTTGTTCAAATTGACGAGAATGCGATAATTGATTCTCAACATACCTACCTGCCATCATCATTGATCCCGCAACCGCAATATCCATATGGTTGGTCAATACACCAGCCAACATAATACTCGCAATCAATAACGGATTACCAAATGCGGTTTCAGAGCCCGTATTTTGAATGCGTTGCAAATGTTGTTGTTTAACATGAGCAATCTCATGAGCCAATACTGAGGCTAACTCCCCTTCACTATCCGCTACTTGTATTAATCCCAAATGAAGACCAATTTGCATCGCAGGACCTGCAAAAGCATTAATTGAAGGATAATCTAAAACAAAAAAATAAAACTCAGGATAACTAAACTGAGCATGATTAACGAGAAGATAACCTAAAGAATTAACATAATCATGAATAATAGGATCATCAATAAATTCATTATGCTGTCGCAAAGTCGTGATAAACATACGTCCTTGCCGCTGTTCATTTTCACTTAAACTTGTCTCACTTGAAAGCAAAAAAGAAGGTAGCTCACCACTGTCTAAAGAACTTTTTTTAATCGTAATAGACTTATCCAACGCCCTCTCTGGCTCTGCCTGTAAACTTGTCGTAGTAAAAGAGTGGATTAAGAAAAAAATCGTAGCCAGTAAAAACTTGTTCCACCTAAAGCATCGGGAGTTACAGTAATCACAGTATTGGGCTGTTGCAAACTTAATCTTTTGATTCAGAAAAATCGTCATGCAGAAATAATTATTAAATGATATTCCAAAGGTTGTATGAAAGTTTGTATAAAAAATGTTATTGTTATGTAACTACTCAGGTATTATCTTCAATAGCAGAATAAACACTCACTCAAAAATCCCAAGCAAGGCTAAAGCCTCGCCTCCAAAATACGCAGTTTGCACGTTAAAAAGTAAATATGCGGTCTGCACCTTAGGAAGTGAGACTTCAGTCTCGCAAGCAAGGCAAAGCCTTTAGCGATGTTGCAAACTCCCTTTAGCGATATTGCAAAAACCCCTTGCTCACCATCCTCGCCAATCTTCATAGTACCAGAATAAACACTCACCCACAAATCCCAAGCAAGATTGAAATTTTCCCCTTGCCTTCTAAAACTCTAAAATTCTACATTTATCTGCGTTCATCCGTGTTCATCTGTGGTTAATTTTCTGAGGTCTGGAGACTGAAATCTGTTTTCTAATCCCATATGCATTCCCACGCAGAGCGTGGGAAGTTTTTTTTCATTTTCAATTTTCAACTTTCACTTTTCAATTGAAAGCGAAAGCAGAGCGGGGGAAGTTTTTTTTCATTTTCAATTTTCAACTTTCACTTTTCAATTGAAAGCAGAGCGTGGGAACGAGTCGGGTACCTGAGTAGTTACCACTTTTCAATTGAAAGCAGTTAGATTATGTTTTTTCATTTTCAATTTTCAACTTTCACTTTTCAATTAATGAACTAAAATGTGAGCGGACGCCGTTGTATAGTCGAATTTGGTTGGTTGCTAAATCAATTGTTGCACGGTTGCCTGTTGTCCAGCTTTGTTTACCCTCAGCTTCTTTCATTATCGGATTAATATTGCCACTTTGATGACGTATTATGACCTGTTGATTGGCTTGTAGTTGCTGTTTATTTTGTAAGTAGTCAAGTGCTTTACTTTCTAAAGTAATCCTTGATGAATTGGCTTGAGTAGAGTTGACTGGCTTGATTGCTGCATTTTTTTTGCTTTGTGAATTGGGGCTAAGGGTTATCGTACTACTTGTAAAACGTATCAATTCTTTCGCAACAAAATTTATAGCCTGTTCGGCAACCCCTTGTTGTTGATAAGACCTTCTATGTTGTGCTAAATTAAAAACTTGTGATGATGAGCGAAACCATTGTACCGACTGTATGATAAGTTTTTCTTCTGACTGTTTGCTCTTGGGAGTATAGGTTAAACTCCCCATATAAATAAGCATCGTCCCTTCTCCATTGACGGAAAAATACATTCCTTCTTCACCCTTAAAAATAATATTCTCTTGTGCTACTTCAGGTGTTTCATCTTGTTCATCAAAAAAACCCGTAGAAAAATTAGAAAAAGGTAAGGTTTCATTGACATACCACTCAAATCCAAACCAACCAAACGATACAATTATTAACAGAGTTAATAAAAAAAACTTTCTTAGAGAATGTTTCATAACGAGTTATTATTACATTTTTAACTTTTTAGTAGGAAATACAACTTTAAAAATATCATGCAAACTATATTTTATACTTCTTATCAGTGTTATACCATTAGTGGTAAAGATGCAGTAAATTTTTTACAAGGACAGTTTACGATTGATATAACCAAACTCACTACGGATACTTTACAACCAGCGGCTTATTGCACCCATGATGGTAAGGTGTTAGGATTCTTCTATCTGACAAAATTATCTGACTTGCAAGATGGTTTTTTATTATGCACTCATGATGACCAACCAGAAGTATTTATCAAACGCCTAAAAATGTTTGTACTGCGTTCAGAGGTTGTTATTCAACCCAGTGAACATAAAATTATAGGCACTTTACAATGGTCTGAGCAAGCCAATAAACCCTCTTCAATACAAGAATTCGCAGACACCCTGCTCAATACCGCTGAGCATCCTCAATTGACCATGCGTATTTTACAAGAACCATCGCCAGAGGACACCAATCAGATAAACACAAGCTCGGCAGACTGGGATTATATTGAAACCTTGATGGGTATTCCAAGTGTTCCACAAGCCATACGAGGACAGATTATTGCCCCTTTCCTAAATTTAGATTTACTCAATGCGATTGACTATCAAAAAGGGTGCTACGTTGGACAGGAATTAATTGCCCGTTTATATTATCGCACTCAACCTGCAAAACGTAGTTATGTTTATTATTGTAATAACTCTTCAGCGGATTTTGATACCTTTACCGTAAGAGAAGATTATAGTGGCGTATCAAGTCAATCAGATAAGCCAAAAAACACCAAATTCACCTTAGCCAGAAAAGCTTGTTATAATAAGCAGGTGGTTTTAATGATTGTCGCCAATCAACGCAATATGCCACAAACACCACTCCAAATTAATGATTGCACTTTCCATCATATTGCTCATCGTGTTACTGATAATATCGCCTCATAATGTATAGGTAATGTAAAGTTTTTCCAATTTCATTATATTTGCACCCATTTTCCCATTTTTCTTCTCATTTTCTCATTCACTGTAAGACTCCACACAAACCAACAATTCCTATGTCTTCACCCACCTTAGTCATTGCTCAACTGAATCCAACCGTTGCGATGTTGGATAATAATACCCAGTTAATTATTGAAACCCTAAAACAGGTTCGGGATACTTGTGAACAACCTTTGGTGGTATTCCCTGAACTAATGCTCTGTGGCTATACCCCTCAAGATTGGTTGCTACGTCCTGACTTCACTGCAGAATGTGAACAATATCTGCATGCTATTGCTGAACACACTCAAGGCATGACTGTTATTCTTGGGGCACCCTCAGTACATTCATTAGACTCAAAAGATATTAGTCAGGCAATGGAATATTTAACCAATGATGCGATCATCTATCAAAACGGTGAGTTACAACAGCGGTATCAAAAACAGTCCTTACCCAATTATCAACTCTTTGAAGAAAAACGCTATTTTAAATCAGGTCAACAGATAGGCATATTCCAACACTTGGAACAACCGATGGGGATTTTGGTTTGTGAAGATATTTGGATGAACTCATGCACCTTAGCCTATCAGCAACATGATATTCAGTGTTTGATTTCTATTAATGCCTCGCCATGGAATCATCATAAATTGCAACGGCGACAACGGAGAATGTTAGCCGTCAACCAGCAATTGCAAGTCCCGATTGTTTATGCACATGGTGTAGGTGCTCAAGATGGGGCGGTGCTTGATGGTGCCTCATTTATCGTAAATCAGCAACGGGTAGTTCATCAACTGCCTCAATTTGTCTCAGCCATTGAAGCCGTTAGTCTATCTTCGTTAGCGGATAATTCCATTCGTTCTCAACGAGTTTCACTACCAAAGAGCATCACTACCAGTACAACCCATAATACAATCTATAATTTCCAACAACACCAACCCTCAGTTGACTCAACAAGCACTCGCCAACCCTCTAATCCAACAACACCAACGACACTAACAACACCAACGACACTAACAACGCCAACGACACCAACAAAGCCAACGACACCAACAGCATCAACATCACCAACAAAGCCCAACCTCCCAGAAATTTATCAAGTATTAATGTTAGGACTGGCGGATTATGTGGCTAAAAACAATTTTCCAAAAGTGATTTTAGGGCTTTCTGGCGGAATTGATTCTGCCTTTACCTTAGCATTAGCCGTTGATGCCCTTGGTGCCGATAGAGTTGAAGCAGTGATGTTACCAGCTCAACATACCAGCACCCTAAGTATTGAACTTGCCCAAACCCAAGCCAAACAACTCAAGATAACCTTACACCAAATAGACGTAAGCTCAACGGTAAGCACCTTAGAACAACAATTATTTGAAACTCTCAATACGACTGACGATGAGACTGATGCCAATAAGATTGACGCATACTCAATTACCAAGCAAAACATCCAAGCACGCATTCGTGGCACCACATTAATGGCACTTTCAAACGCCCAAAACAGCCTGCTACTTGCCACAGGTAACAAAAGCGAGTTTGCAGTCGGTTATGCAACATTATATGGCGATATGGCAGGTGGCTATGCACCCGTCAAAGATGTTTATAAAACTCTCCTCTATCAACTCGCCAATTATCGCAATCAACTGGCTCTACAAAATGCCGAAGTGCCATCCATTCCACAACAGGTAATTGACCGTCCACCGACCGCAGAATTAGCACCCAATCAAAAAGATACCGACAGCCTGCCCGATTACCCTACTTTGGATGGCATTCTTCATGCCTACCTTGAGTGCCAGAAATCAGCACAACAAATCATAGCGATGGGCTATTCTGCCGAAGACGTTGAACAAACTCTTAAACGCGTCAACCGCAATCAATATAAGCGTTTACAAGCACCACCAGGCACTCGAATTACCGAACAGCAATTTGGTTTGGATTATCGCTACCCCATAACTCAACGCAATTACTAACTCACTAACAACTTATAACGACCTGTTCGTGGATAATTTACTCGTGTCAAATTCCATTCATCCAACCTGTCAAACTTGGTTTGCCGAAGGTGGACGGCTCTCTGAATTTATTCAAGGCTACCAACCACGTCAAGCACAGCTTGAGATGGCATCACAGGTACTGCAAGGAATGCAAGAACCTCCATGCTACACCCTGTTAGAAGCAGGTACTGGTGTTGGCAAAACCCTAGCTTACCTACTCCCCAGCATCTATTCAGATAAACGGATTGTCATTGCAACTGCCACCAAGCTACTACAAAAACAACTGTTTGAAAAAGATATTCCACTCGCCATCAAGGTTTATGGCGGTGGTATTAATGTCGCACTCTTAAAAGGACGAGAAAATTACCTTTCAACTGAGAGATTGCAACGAGCTTGGGAAGACCTTGCCCTACTTAATCCACTTGAACAACAACACCTTAAAAAAATTCAAGCTTGGTCAGAAAACACCAAAACAGGTGATTACTCAGAATGCACAGGCGTTCCAAATGACTCCATCCTGTGGCGTTGGGTATGCACCAAATCGCATGATAAACTCTCCCCAGATGATTTTTATAGTAAAGCTCGGCAAAATGCTAAAGAGGTTGATTTACTGATTGTCAATCAACATCTACTCTGTGCTGAACTCACCCTACTTGATGAGATAGGCTCGCAATCGCTCCTATCTCCTTTTGACACTATCATCATTGATGAAGCACATCAATTTAATGATATTGCAACGATGATGTTCAGTCAAAAGTGTACCACCTATCGAATCCAAGAAATCACCAAAGATTGCATAAAAGCTATCCTTGCAGAAATACCCACATTTGAAAAGCAATTAACCCCAAAAGTGCTTGCCATCAATGCCAATGTTGAACGAATCACCCAGCATTTTAAACAATATCAACTCGGCAGACACTCTTGGCGTTCATTCTACCAACACACTGACCTCACTTGGCTAACCCAATTCTTAGCGACTCTGGAACAAGTACTTGCTGAACTCAAACCGCATGACCAAGATAACATTCTAAAAGCCAAACAGCAACTGCAACAATTACGCACCTTCTTTTTAGACTATAAAAAACTTACTGAAGATTCTACAATCGCTTATAAAGTGGGTTGGTTAGATATTCAGAAAAATGGTCATATCTGTTGGTATATTACCCCCATCAGCATTACCGAAAAACTACAACAGCAACGAGAAAATTACCCCAAAAATTGGATTTTCACCTCTGCGACTCTCTCCGTCAACGATAAATTTAATCATATCATCGGCAATCTTGGCTTACCAGATAACACCACCCAAGCCATCTGGCAAAGCCCTTTCAACTTCAAACAACAAGTTGCTTGGTATCAACTTAAAGACCTGCCACCCGTAAACCAACCAGAACATATTGAACAATTTATCTTAAAACTGGTTCCAGTCATTGAACTTTGTCAAGGACGTAGTTTTCTACTATTTTGTAGTTATCGGGCAATGTATCAGGCATTTGAAATTCTTAATCAAAAAACTGAGCTTGAGCTTTTTGTGCAAGGCACTGAAAGCAACCAACAACTCATTAAAGCGTTTAACCAACGCCCTAACAGCGTCCTACTCGGCACCAGTAGTTTTTGGGAAGGGGTTGATATTCGTGGACAAAACCTCTCTTTCGTAGCTATTGATAAGCTACCCTTTGCCT
The DNA here is from genome assembly GCA_035585475.1 of Armandia brevis. Classification (NCBI taxonomy): domain Eukaryota; kingdom Metazoa; phylum Annelida; class Polychaeta; family Opheliidae; genus Armandia; species Armandia brevis. The sequence continues at coordinate 1,598 of JAXGGS010581135.1, read as the reverse complement.
CACCGACAGACCCACTCACCGCTGCCCGAGATGAATGGTATCGCCAACAAGGAAAAAATGCCTTTGCTTGTGAGAATTTACCGAGAGCCGTAGTTGCCCTAAAGCAAGGTTTAGGACGGCTAATTAGAGATAGTAAAGATTATGGCATTGTTGCTCTTGGCGATACTCGTATCTACTCCAAAAGTTATAGCCAAACCTTTATTAATAGTCTTCCTGACTATCAAATTATTGAAGACTTTCCAGAACTAAAAGCCTTTTGGCAACAGCACGCAAATAACGAAACTATTGCATAAACCGATTGTATAAATCTATCGCATAAACCCCTGCCAACGATGAACCAACCACCGAACGATCGTATCCTTGCCATCAGTTGCTCTACCGCAACCGCTTCCGTTGCACTGCTAAGTAACAATCAAATTTACCAACAGCACCACCATGGAACTGGGCAACATTCAAAAACAATCTTACCGATGATTGAGCAATTGCTAGAACAAGCTCATTTAGAAAAACAACAGCTACAAGGCGTTGCCGTTGATATTGGACCAGGAAATTTTATGGGAATTCGGGTTGCGATTGCGGTAGCAACAGCTATTGCGATGGCACAAGATATTCCACTATTTCCAGCAACATCTTTGCACATCATGTCTGCCAATCCAGATATTGCCGAACATCTCAAATATCCTCAGCAACCCATACTAACTGCCATTGATGCAAGAAAACAACAATGGTACTATGCCGAATGGCGACACCCTGAATGCCTCAGCACCCATGATTACACCACATTACAACTCATCGACCCTGAACAGCACCCATTTCCAGAACAAGGACTCTGCATCGGTGACGGCTGGCAAATGCATGAGCACTTAAATCAATCATCATCATTATCCGCAGATCACCCCATCCACATCGGCTGGGCAAAACATCTACTCCAACTCAGCCAACACCCCAACCAACAAACCCACTGGCAACCCACACCACCCATCATCCCCCTCTACCTACGCAACCAAGTCGCCAATCCTGCCCCTCAGTAAATTAATTGAAAAGTGAAAATTGACAATTGAAAATGTAATTGCTCGTTTTCATGCACCTGACAGTAAACGTATAAAACAACAGATTACGATAAATTTTGGAGGCGAGGCTTTGCTGATTAATTGAAAAGTGAAAGTTGAAAATTGAAAACTATAATGTAATTGCTCGTTTTCATGTACACCTGCTATCAAACGTATAAACCAACAGATTACAACAAATTTTGAAGGCGAGGCTTTGCTGATTAATTGAAAAGTGAAAGTTGAAAATTGAAAATGTAATGTAACTTTTGGAGGCGAGGCTTTAGCCTTGCTTGGGATTTGTGGGTGAGTGTTTATTCTGGTATTGTGAAGATTGGCGAGGATCAGGAGCAAGGCTTTGCCTTGCTTGCGAGACTAAAGTCTCACTTCCTAATGTGTGCAAATTGCGTATTTTGGAGGCGAGGCTTTGCTGATTAATTGAAAACTATAATGTAATTGCTCGTTTTCATGTATCTGCCATTAAACGTATAAAACAACGGATTACGATAAATTTTGGAGGCGAGGCTTTAGCCTTGCTTGGGATTTGTGGGT
>JAXGGS010581024.1:0-10398 GCA_035585475.1 Armandia brevis | reverse complement strand
ATATCCTTGTCAACGGACATTTTACATCATTAAATTTCCAGCAACTCGTATTACATACCGGATAAAAGACCCACATGAAATTCCGTGAATTCATCTTGACGATCTATTTAGCGGGTTATATCGAGGCCGGCGAGATTTAACCCCCCTCTACACTGGTGTAAGATGCGCGGCTGATGACTTGTACTTAACTGAGTACTAGTCAGTCGCTCATCTTAGTAATAAGCAGCCGTCAACCAAGTTGGCACGCTTACTGAGGTGAATGCGTATTGTGACCGGGATAAGTGCCAGATGAATGGAACGACCACCGCACCCCTGAAGCAAACCGGTGGCGAGGTGCGACTTCCTTGAAAATACCTGTTGACCGTGACCCAGTTGTCCGACCGAGATTCCGATCTCCATTCTGAATCTCGGTGAGTGGCGCAACTTGCGTGGGCACGGCACGGTATAAGATTGTGCGCTTCCTCTCGTATGGCACTCAGAGTTTTGACCCAATACCAAGTTGTATTATGTACCATTGTACTTAATAAAAAGAGGAGAGTTTTAGTTCAAACACTTGCAGCTTGTTATATGTTGTCTTGAAGCCCGAGATTCTACACTGGCCTTTAAAACTATCAATCCAACATCTGCAAAAAAACGACATCTAAAGGAACTTGCCTGCATGAATAGGAAAGTTGGCCCTAGGTGGTGCTCTGAGCTCCTGTAATGAAATTTGAAGGTGCGTGGCCTCGCGAAAGCACGCGTCCTTCCGTCTGCCAGAGCTCAGTCGCAGCACTCATCAGTGTTACAGCGGGAATGGAAGCGACTCGAGCACAGATAAGATGTCTCAACTCGCCATCATCACGTTCCCATTAATTAATATCCTAATACATGATAGCAACAGGAAAGCGAGGATTTGCTTAAGACTATCAGACGGGTCTTACCTCTATTTTTCCCGTGTGGCTTCATTTCATTAACCTTGGAAATATCAAAGTACGCACGTGCGTGAAGAAGCAATTATGGTAAAGCACAGCATCATATTGTTTTCAGACTCCAGTTCTTATTAAGAAAGGTTGCCCCTCCACGCTAACGTTACGTTTCATCATACATGATATGGCGGTGTCAGAATCGTGCTGATGATTGTGTAACGTCTGCTTAGTGTCATGATTTATGTCATCCGTCATGCTAGGGCCCCCCAGAAGGCCAGGAAACCTAATACACATCAAATGTAATAAGTCCAGATTAATACGCTGCGATTTTCCTACTTCTACCTTTCCGCTCCAATAAAATTGTCTTTTTATTCCAGTAATATCAATCAAGCGTGATGTCATTGACTGGGAGTCTCCTTTCGCTTAATTCAGATTTATTCCAGATCAGAGGAGCTGGGCTTCAGAGTCACCAAGTGGTCTTTCTTTCCATGTGGAATTCGAGGCATTGTCATTGTGATCTAGTATTTGCAGAGACCTGGAAGTTCAATAATCAATTATGCAAAATTCGTTAATCGAACTAGCTGGAAAATATGACAGATGGCGGGTCCCTCAAGTTGTTAAATAACCAGAAGACATATCGTAAAGGAGGCCACGCTACATCTACCCCAGTGCACGAAGACAGAGAATGCAATAAGGTGCAGGAAGCAAATCGGCGGAGAAAACCCAATTGACTTTGCCTCCAGGACGGCTAGATCGACCCAAACAGTGAACTTAGGGTTGCAAATGCCATGCCTGATAATGTTCGTTCTGCCTGGAGTCGGCATAGGAAAGCATGAATAAGAACGACTCGAGGAGGCAGTTGTCCTTGTTATAACTTAGTGAACCCGAAAATTTACTTTCTATTTTTCACTCGAGTTGCTCAACTGCCACATATATATAATTTATAATCAATACGATTGTTCTATTCAAAGACACCTAAAACAGAGTCATTGAGCCCTTTAAGAAATGCCTCTACATTTACAACAATCAACCAACTCAAGCTTTCTAGGACATGGGACATGGGATAATACAATAAATAAACGTACACTCTGTCCTGTTTCAGACAATAACATTTTCCGTTTGCCAGAACACACGGACGCCTATACCACTATTATTACGAGACAAATCTACTTTGTTGTTGGTACCATGCTTAAGGTTGACATTTTTGGGCCGATAAAACCCTCGCGTAAAAGCAGTGTCATAACCAGATGACGTACAAGCGCAAATAAAAAATGCGAGGGGGCGGCGACCTGTTCCGCAACAGACGCGAAGATTCAATTTACATTGTAGCAAACGGCGGCCCGGGCTATCAGGCCTGCTTTTGTTACTCTAGCTGATCCCTGCCCCCCTCGTCGGCTAATTATTTTGGCTGGAGCGCTGGGAGACGCCTACTAGACCCTGAACTGCGGAGCCTGTAAGGAAGACGTTGGCCTTTCCTGCCACTCCCTTTCCTGCTTCATTTATAAGGATAATCCCGACACTAAAGTTTCCTTCCGCCGAGTATCTTGTTTATGAAGGGACGCGCCCGACTGTCGGCAGTATCTGCGAAAGCGATGTTTACAGTCAGGAATTAAGCGCTGATGATGGAGATGGCTTTCACATCCCCGCTGTCATCATCCTTAATTGGGTAAAATGCAAAATGATAAGTTCCAGTGCAATAAGGATAAACAGTTTCCGAGAGGGAGCAGATATACAGTAGAAAAACAAGCATTTAGCTTTCAAGTCGGAACTTGCTATTCATATACATGTGCGGCATTAGACGTCGAAGGATGATCCTTTTAGGCTGAGCTGAGTACTAATGGTAACACCAATCGGAAGTGCTTCCTGATATTACCCAGACAAACAAACATATTGCATTTCATAATGTCTGCAGATTGGTGCTGAGGCCCGAATTAATGTAAATTACACTTTCTATCAGACAGTTGTGCCTGAATAACAACTGTCTGTTTTAGTCAAATACAGCTAAAATTTCAGGCTCTCGATTGGTCGAGCACTTTGTTGTCTACTTGCGTTTGGCTTCGAGGCAAACGCGTTTCACCACGTGTTCCATATCTGGTGATCTCCTGTTCCGGACAAACAAGCGCATGAAGTGGGAAATACGCGCAACCTTTGACAAGCTCAGAGATAATAGTTTTGCTGATCGTGTTTCCACGGGTAAAAAACGGAGAGCAATTCGCTGATGGCCCGCCGCAGATAGTACATGATAATGTTGGTCTTCCCCGTTCGCCTCATTTCCACCATTTGCGCGGCAAAACTGTGCTCTATATTGACTCAAGGTGAAAAACGCAACACCCATCAGGGTTTTGTACGGATGTAAAAGCTCCCAAGCAGAGGGGATGCATTATTTATCCTGCCTCAACCCGTTATTTTGAGAAACAAGTGAGCTCTTACCGTGATACTTGTTCTACAATCAGTCTTAATGTCATTTAGCGGAAACACATCTATATGGGGAGTTACTGATATATAAATATGTCTATACCATTATAACCAATTAATGTAAAATATAGACATGTTAGAAAGTCGTACTCATTAATATAATTGATACCATATGCCATAATATAAAATCATCATCGTTATTATCACAAATATATAACACAGCACACATCACGTCCTTGACTATTCGAACTACAGCACGTGCTTCGCTAGTAATCAGCCCACGGCAACATATGATATAAGATTCATCGCAGTTGATCAAACATTTACACAGATATACATGTACATGACTGTATATATGTTACCCATCCAATCAGCCGACTATTTTTATAGCCCACACAGAGTATGGTGAAGGCGGGGCTTTACTCTGTTATAGTTACGAAAGCGATGCCTAGGAATTAATCGCTAATCACCAGGCGCTAATAGACAATTCTTTCGCTGTATATTAATTAAAACCACCGTCCATATGTATGCAATAAATAATAATCTATACTCTGACTCCTTTCCTTCGATACTAGCTGTCTAATACCCATCCGCCTGCGCATTGTGTTCAAATAGTTTTGTAACCATATGTAACAATCGCTTACATCGCTTTGCAATAATGATTATGTCATGAGTAGCCCTTGGGGGCGCATCTAGACTCGTCGTTTCTAACCCGCCGTTATATCATTTTTCTTCAACAGGAAACACAGGAGACGTCGGCTTTTCTGCCTCCCCTCCCTCAATTTAGCTATGACTTTCAGGAAAGATGCTGGCGCAACGCAAGTCGATGCATCATTGTTCATCTCATTTGTTTCTGTTGTTCCTGGAATGAGGGACTTCTTCCTGGTTGATCTGCTCGCATAAAGAACTTGTTTTCACTTTGTAACCCCCCAGCAGGGGCCTGATTCCCATGAATAACGGCACACACGGTGTTGAACAGTAACACGGCAAAAACAGGACGGGCACCATATGGCTCGCAAAATGATTTCTTGCTCAATGCCCAGAGCCGTCAGTCAGCGGCAGGGCGGGACTCCAATGGTAAAGGCTATCAGATAAGTCACCGATTTTGAGCAGAAGCCGTATATTTGTCTCAGACAATTACAATTAAGTACGTGCCATTCCTTCAGTCTCTTTCCAGCCAGGGTCGCAGCCTCCGGGTATATCTTGTTTTTCAGAGGAGCGATAAATTGCAGCAACGGTTACCGTTACGGCTTCTGGAGTAGCTTTTAAGGAAAATCCTATACATTACAGGACGTCTTGCCTTATCCTTTCACACCGTGACAGATTGACCTGTACGCTCATGAAGCAGGAACGTTTCCAAGACTCAAATTGTGTCATATTTAGATATTTACGTCCTGGGTCAGTCGAACAGAAACGACGTCCGAGATTACGCATGTGACCCTCGCCCGTTTGGAATTCGTGATGGCTGCAGATGGCAATCCTTGATTCAGTCCCGAGATATCAGAATGAAACCAGAAAGGAATCGTTAGTTACAGACCGGACTAGAAATCGTGCGAATTTGATTCATTGCCCATAAAATTCACGCCGAGTTTGGTGACCTCACGGGTCCACCTTAAATCACCCCAGTCAAGAAACTGCTCCTGTGGCAAACTGGAAGTGATCCTTTATTTAGTGGTTAGCCTGCCACCATGCGATGCCGAGTGATTGCTAAAACAACAAGACAGATCATACATTTAGCCGACCAGGCAACCGGAAGTGCGTAGTAGATTCAAATCACGCAGGCTCACAGCATGAAATATTCGCAAAAAGCGATCGGCGGGGATCACCGAATACGCAAAATATTTGCTGAGTGCGCTGTTGGTTTAAAACAGAGGGTTAGATGAGCCGTATTGAACACACTGTATTGCTGATAAAACAAGATCAAAGGCTCAATATTCAAGGTGTATAGTGTAGTGCATGAGCTTGAAGAAACAAAGCACGACTCATTTCATGTCAAACAGATACGCCAATAACTACATTAAAGCCCGCGCTGCTACTAGGTGATTTTCATCCGTCTGGCCCCAGAAATGAAACCAGTCTTGCTAGGTGGCACAGATCAATTAAAAACTAATCAGGAGCTCAGGAGTTTGATGCCTTAGGGGGAAACTGTTCAAAATTCGGTCCTCTGGTGTTGTAAATCTCGAGCACATAAAAAGGACTGTATGGTCGATGAATTTCAATGCTAATGATGTTTTATCCGTTTTATAGATTAATTAAACTTCAGCAGTCTGAAAATATTTGAACAAAAGCTCGATGGTGCAACTTTATCCTGTGTGTGTTTACAGACGGGGATTTACTCTGCGCTTTTATATGCCTGTAAACTGGCGACTATTAAAACGAATTGAGTCCTTATGAGTGTGAGATTTGTGCTGGCTCAGAGGCCGATAATCAGGCTTTCAATTATACTTCCCAGGTTATACGAGTGCGAAACTAACTTCGATCTCTATTGTCATGGTAATGCGAAGCCTCATTAATCACTCGTGTTTATTTACGCCAGACTCAACCGAATATGCTCCTTCAAACAAGAGCGATCTCCCTTCATGAAATACGAATCGATGCGTTAAAGCATCTTTTAGTTTCGAACGCTTAAAAGTAACATCGTGGCTTGAATGTATATCAAACAGAGACTTACCATGTATCACATATATAGACATTATGGTGCAATTATTGAAATCCCGTGTGATGCTTTTACCAGCAGGAGAGTTGCATATTTTTCTAGAGACGCCCAACTTGAGATAAAAATGGCAAACTTCCGGGTACTTTGAGCGGATATCGCGTGGGACGTTGGCGTAAATATTTAATGCATTAACTACTTGGCGCACCGCTGAAACCCTTTATGGAGAGCATGATAAAGTATCCATGAAAGTTTTACGACATCGTGGTTTAAAGGAACTATTCAGCAAGCATTGCCGGTTAGGGGGACATCACAGTAATCAGTCGTGCGGTCGTCGTCTAAATCCTTGACGTCTTATCTAATGTCAGATGATTTCATTCGCTAGCTTGGCCTAGGTGAAGCTTTTTGATCATTTGTCTTTCTGTAATCATGAACGGGGCTGCCAGGCCAGCGAGAGACACGCAGTCTGTGCTGTGGCTTTTGATGCAGTTTGGAGAACTAGGTCGATAGCCAGAACAGGGAAAAGTCCAAATGTGTGTCTCCAGAGGGACATTACAGCCGGAATACTAAAGGGGCAGTTTTTAATATGATTTTCTAACACGTCTGTCTCTCTCGGGCCAATTAAGAAGTGTAAAAATGTAACTCACGCACATAATGGATGACTGCAATGAGCTTAAATAGGTTACACAGAAAGGGCAAGGAGTGAAACGCTTCAATTTAGACGCCTGGGACGCTGAAACAGATGTAAAATATGGCATAGGTATGGCGTCCTTGCTAAATGTGTTTTAGTTCATCTAAATATAAATGGGTTCAACTCCTCAATCATTCAAGTTAGCACATGTTACCCATACGCAGCAAACTGTGCTAACGAGCACGAGAATGCAGAAGTTCAGTAGCTATGCATGATCTTTGTCCTGGATTCATGGTAAAAATCAAGCAATTAAAATCGTTCTCATATCCTATGTAACATTGACAAGGACCCTTAATCAAGCCTTCCTGATGTAGAACATTTAGGTGCAAGAGCGGCAATACTTTACACTCTGTAATCACAGTCTCGTGAATTACCGTAGAACAAAACGAGGCCTTGATGAGATTAGAAGTGAAGAATGTGGAGAATACGTGACATAGCGTGAGTTGCATACCTAGTGCCGACATGTCCTGGGGTCGGAGTATCAGTCTCGGACTCCTGCTTGTGCCAGCTCGAGATGGTTGCGTTGCACACATCAGATATCCTCTCGTACGTTGTAATCTAACCGTGATGAGTTTATTCATAACGGGAGCACCACACTTCCTATGATTTGCAGCGCCTGTATGCAGATCTCCGCCCGTATCCTGAGATTTGCTCCCCGGGCCCGCTCTTCAAATATTCAGCAAACAAGTACAATTGTTGTCCCAACCCTGCCCGGTTTCACACAGCGACTGTAGGGAGAAGGGGGGGGGGACATGCTTTTATTGTACAGAAAAAAGTTAGACCCACATCGCTAACCCCGTTCCTGACGTATTACCGTCTAGACGTCAATGCGCTTTGATTACGGTGATCAATAAAAGTGGCTATACCTCGAGAGTCGGGCATTCCGAGTAGATTTTCTCGTATTATCAGTGGATGTAAGCGGTGGCAGTGTTTTTTATCGCCAGCTTCAAACGAGCGGCACCGCATCAAAGGAGCGGGCGGTGGACAAACATGGGCACGCTTAATCGTCTGCTCTCTGATATGTCCCCATCGCCGGCCCGGCTTAAGGAGACAGCCGAAGACAAACCGACCTTACTCTGACCCACTCACATACACATCCACCGATATGACCGGTGTAAGACAAAGCTCTGCCAACTGTTGCCATGGAACAAAGCCGAAATAGCTGACTTAATAGGTTTCATCTCGTAAACAACAGTTATCATGGAAAAACCAAACGTAAGCTCCTGACTTGGGAGAAGCACACAGGTTACATAACTGTACACATCATATCTATCGATGAGTTTATGTATCTTCATCATCCGGTTGGAGATGCTGGGAGTCTGTAAGCCGGAGACGAACAGCAGATGTGTTAAGCGGATTGTAACCAGAAACAGAGCAGGGCTCGATGAGACTGGACAGTTATCCACCTGTTAGCCGCGGGGTTTAACGGCTATCAGTAAACGCGTCAGCCTTGCTATGTACGTGTTGTAACACCGGTTTATCACACAGCTGGGAAGTATGGCCACCGATACATCAGCGCAACAGTTTTGTTTACTAATTAGAAACCATTTAAGCGATGAAACCAAATTATTTATTGGGTTGCCATGGTGATATACACCTGTTGGGCCAGAGATTAACCTGTCTGTGTCAGCAGCCCGAAGCACCCATGTGAGGTAGAGCCCCATCGACTCCTTTTTACCAGGCATCTTAATCTTTGGCGAGAACGTGGCGTGGCTTATCGAGTGAAGAATTACATGTGTTAAGTGCCTTTTCTCGGGCGTATGAAAGGCAAAATGTCACTTGGAAAAGATCTAAACCGTTCCAAGGTTGGTAAAATCAATGTTTTCCCACTTGACAACTCACGCCCACTTGAATGCAGCCGCATCATATTTTTGACGTATTGACGCGACCCACAGGCCCCCTTGCCGACAATTCACACTTTAAACATTAAACAAAACAAAGCCATTTGTCATGTACATTTTGCCTATTGACGAAACGCGTGCGTACTTACCTCGTTCTCAGGCCGGGAGGGAGACGCTGAAAGGTGTGAAGAAACAGTTAATCCGAGCGTGCTGGAGTCAGTAGTGCCGGCCAGGGAGTGCTGGGAAGGAGATCTGGTGCTGAGCCGGGTTTCGCCGAGTCCGGAGGCGAGAGGGAAGCTGAGGGAAAGCGGCGCGCGCGACTTCCCATCTCAACTAGCAGCAGCAGCAGCAGCAGCAGGCGCTACTACAGCTGGAAGGGCGACAGGAACGAGAGAGTGGGGAAGCACGCAAACTCCCACTAATACCCGTGTTACTCGGGCCAACACATTTGGAAACGGCTCAAGGGTGCCTGCTCGACTATCTTAAGGGCCCGGGCTAAAATCTATCCTGTTCTGATATTAAACACAGTACATACGCATGCCCATCCCTTTTATACTCTAGTGCGCAAACTTCAACAGCCTAATTAGGCTAATTTACATTTACATTTAGTTGAAACGTGAAATCCTCGAATAGGGATCTTTTTACCACCGATGAATAACCGATATAGAGCTCACAATAGCCCGTTACGAGAACGTAACGAGAACGTGGCGCGGGGTATGAGTAAACTTGAAATGTATCTCATGCTTTATCCGCAGACAGGAAGTACGTCATGCCTCTAGGCGTGGTTTGCCGAGATCCTCGTGTGTCGACTAGACACCCCGTGATATCGAGTGAAGTCCAAACAAAAACCAGGTGATTGATCGAGTCTTGTGTTGACCGGGATATTTTACGTGTGCGCCTCCGTTTCAATCGGTGCAAAACTATCCGCCGCAGCTCTTTCTTAATTCAGTCGAGCGCGGGTGTATTAAATTCACACAGGAACACTGAGTGTCCCATCCACTGGAGGACAGCGAAGTGCACCTAGAGTCGGCTCATATAAACACACAATAAAAATTAATTTGACGAATGAGACATCTACATGAATGTTGGCTAGCATAATAATGGAGGATATGACGCCGGTATAACCTTAGTTCGGTGCAATAAGTTGAATGCAATGACAAAATCCGCGGGACATTCTGTAATTCGTGAAAAATACACAGGGGTCTTTTTTCCCTGACAATGGAACAACATCCTGTCTATTTTATGAATATATAACGAGGATTTGATATCATGTCGGCAGAAGTAACAACAACAAAAGTGTTTACTAAACAGTAGATGCATGTCAAACAGACGTGGGCCACGGACACATGAATGGGTCTATGCGACATTTGCGACAGGGAGATAAATTATATACGACTTTCTCGACATAAAAATATAGACAGTTTACGTGGGTGTGACGAATATATTTAGACAAGTGTCACGTATCAACCATCTAAAATCATGATCTGCTATCTAATATGAGCAGGATAAAAAAAGGTTCGTGACCTCAAACTGCAATGCAGACAACTTTATTATGATTCACTCAACTTGAACATGTACGACACTTGACGAGATGATTGATATTGCTTTCCCCCGTTGAGGTTGCTGACAATGCCGCCATTCATACAATACTGGAATTTGCTGACACTCGTTAAAATCCCCGACAATTGACCCTCGGCCAAATTCACCTGGTCCCGCCCTATGACCTTGGAGATGAAAGATGGATTCCCGCTACCGTCCGTCATATATGGGTCGCAACCGGAAATGATATGATTATGACTTTCCATTTCTTTTTATTCACAGGCTGATAATGCGGAGATTAACTTTACGTATTTCCCGCCAGACATGACTGAGATAGACACTCGGACTATTTGT
>JAXGGS010581023.1:16880-28152 GCA_035585475.1 Armandia brevis | reverse complement strand
TGTTTTCGCGTTCTTCGCAGTTCACAACCTTGTATTGTTTACACTCGATTTTAGACTCGTGAGAATCAGTCACCGATTTGGCCAGCTAAGCAATGGCCGAAGAAAGTCTGTCTGCCTCCCGGGGTCTGCCTCAACTTCTCATCCAATGTTCCCCTCATCAATTGTTCGGCCAATTAGAGACATTTCATTAACTATATTTGTTAATTTGAATAACGCTGAATATATGAAAGTAAGGAGCTCTAAGATACTAAGTATGCAGGCCCTTCCTTTGTTAGATTGGTAATTAAAATTAGGTTATCCCGGACAGGCCTAAAACGTCGTCTAAACAGAAGAATTGGAATGAAAGATGGTGTTGTTGTTAAGAAACAGTGAAGGACGCCAACTGTTTTTCATTTTGAAAAGAGAGAATTTAGATGACTCAATCAGCCTAATCAATGGTTTCCTGAAACCTGGTTGTCTAGTGTTAATGTTTTCTGAACTATTAGCGACTAGCACATGCAAATTTAATCAAACCCTAACCATGGTGATTGGTGATAAATCATTAACACCAAGTTTGTTTATATCAATGTATCTACCTTGTTGATATAATTTTAAGCGCAGACCATCATTGTTTAGCTCTCCGAAAAACTCGAGATTTATTTACTCATTTTATAAAGTAATTCAAAGTTAGAGTACTGAGTGTAGGGTAAACTCTACCCATTTGCTTGTCGCGAAAGTTTACCCACAAGGGGCCATTCGATCATCAATCAGAGTGAGTTGAAATTGTCAGATATACCTTCATCGGCTTAATGTGGTGAAAATGTGCTTTTATCTCCAGCATCCATTGCTTTGCCCAAATATTTACTCACAGAGACAGGGAGAGTGAATGGCCAGGGTCCCGTGTCTGGCCACTGTGTGGAGGATGGTTTGTGTCACGGCGGTAAACTGGGACTGATGCTATCGCGTCCTTGTTCTGACTCAGAATCAGCTTCTCTCCCTCATCTTCCCTAATGCTTAGTCCAGATAGAGATATTGTAAGTTTCTTAATGTTTTACATACGCTTATATGCTTCATCAATCTGATAGGCGTCATTATACTTTATTGAAATTGTGGACGCGCATAAATGCATGTATAAATCATGTCGTAATTGCTCGGTGGACTTACAGTTTAAAGATTGACCCAAAACTCTTTTGCTTGAAAGTGAAGTGGCAAAACTTTTGAAGAGGACGTGCCGCGGAACTTCTGAAATAAATGTATAGCATCATATTTTTTAACCTTTAAATGGCTTTAAGATAGTTGTTTCTTTATTTGAGTCCAGGGTAGCTGCTATGATCTGTCCTCAAACAGAAAGTTTTCATTGTCAAACATAACTCTTGATAATGATCATTTCCCATTAGCACTGTTCGAGCAACAAGAGCTATGTTATGTCCACAGAACCTCATAAACAATGAGTTTATTTACAGCATGTGGTTGTTAGGATAAGAGGGGTGTAAATGATGTGTAAATAGAGATATGCCACTTGTCAGCGTTAAAATGGCCAGATGCCCTCCAGAGAGTTCTGGTTATCCTATACTATATACACTGACTAATCTGGCTAAACAACTCCTGCATCCAACTCAAGTAAGTGATGTGATTCGGCTGTGTATTGCTTAAAAGTAAATACCAACTACAATTCAACTCACAAAGTGGGATAACAATCGGGTGTCCTATTACAGCATGTTTTTCTTTGTGAAAATATTTATTTATTAGAAGGGGTCTCCGCCCTTAATCGCTTTACCGAGAACCATTGCGGCCAGGGAGTCACTTTAGATCTGTGACTCTTAGATCTACAATCTAAAACGATCTCCTGCATCTGAGATAGCGAAGAAAGGGCAAAATTCAATTACCATCAGCAACATTCATTTTTTCGCCGGTGATACGCTCTCATTTATAAGTACTATGATTAATAGTTCCATCCGCTGATAATGAATACTTAAATGCGCGCATTTTATTACTGGTGGCATTATGATACTGTTACAAATCATTGAAAACAAATAAAATATAGTAAATCTATTGACATAGTGTATGAGATAGCTACAATTGTTCCCATATGGGAGACTGTATAAATTGGTCATTGGATTGAACCCCATTTGTCAGTAATAGTTTGATTGGCCCATAACTTATCGTCAAATCGACACTAATTTGCAGCATTTATGTGAAAAATGTTATTTGTTCTTGTAGGAAATGATTGAACGAGGAGCGTTTATCCTGTTGATTTTGAGTGATCCGAACAGTTGGTGTCATCATACTACCCATATATTGTACTTTCCCACCGTTTGTTTTCCTTCTAATTGCACAGCCTTCATTTGTAATAATCTGAAATTTCGCAATATTTTGTAAATTGCGGAAATTCGTTGTCAGGAGTGGATATGATTGGTATCAAATAGAGATTGGTTCCCATCGCTTACAACAGGATATTCCTGATGAGTCTCAGCGCATGTTTTATGTGTCGAGCGTGAAGAGTGTGAAACACGGCCAAACATTATGACTCTGCACTCCCGTCGCAGTGAATTACGATTAATGTTGAATTGTAGGGAATATAAATACTTCGGAATTGAGGCAAATAAGGCAATTATCATGGTATAAACGGAAACTGAGAGTTAACTGGTCGACCGATAGTTGACTGCCATGGCCGGGACATGCCTCCTAGTGACGATAGCCTTGTATCGATGTCAAACAGTTTTAAATGTGAGCCTTTCATTTAATCCTCAGTTACTGGTATTATCTGTTACTACGCAATTTCGTATAGAATATTGTTTAAAATTGGTTTTGAAATCGCGTGCTCAAATAAACCTATGCGCATGGTCGTCAAGATTCTAAAACCACGGATTTAACCATTGTTGCGGTCTTACTTGCTTTTCTCTCAGACTGATAATGCTTTTATAATCTTGAAATGACTGGCCGCGTTTTACCCATCAACTCGGTGATGCAGTGTGGATGCAGAGGCAGGCTAATGAAACGTGTGTGGTATATCTAACCGACACTTCACGTCTAGTGCTACAACTATCGGAATAGCAAGATTAACAAAACAATGAGAAACAAATGCGAGGACTTTGACATTTGAGAAATAAATGTTTGGAAAGCGAGTAGAGAGTGTTTGCCGATGGCAGGGGTGAGGTGAAAGGCTTGCTCGGTGGGGGTCCTGTCATGCTAAGTGAGACCGTCACCTCCAAGACAATTACTTGTAATAAACATTTAGAACCAGGGTCCGCCCCAAGCAAAACAGTTAAAAACACTATCAAACACTTACACCGCAGCGCACGCCTTCGTCTGGAACTGTGTTAGAAAAGTCAACAGGTTTATCTATTGTTTTGCCTCGGAAAAACAATGTCCGTAAATAATTGGAATCTGGCTGGCTTGAAATAGACTCGGTATGTCAAGCGCCTGTCTTCTTTGTGGTCGAAAATTAACGCCCATTGACCCGGGATTCTGGATCTGTGACAATTGTGGAATAGTTCTCTTCAGGATTGATGAAGTCAAGGTCAGCATGGACTTACGGTACGTGTCGGCACTCACTGTTGACAATATCACGGAGAGAGTGACATTATGATAATATTTGATATGTTGTATTACGGTTAATACAAATAGAGTGGTGGTAAAATGATGAGTGTTGGTAAAATACAAAGAGCATAGAGGCAGACTGTATGTTAAGTTGTCTGTGCTCAGTCAGCTAGCTATGTATCGGATGATTGAGTTGCCAGAAGTGAGCACCAGTTCGCCGCCAGTCAGCGCCCCGCCATTTTTATCTCTGCTCAACTCGGCTCAGGTGATTATCGAAATCCCTCCGTTTGACGACAACACTTCATAACAAGAGCAAATTACTGTAAAACAATAATGTCGAATCTCGTCGGTTAGAATTTCGGGACTATCATCAGGATAATATGGTTTGATGGGCTCCAGTCTATTTGATATAGTAACCGCGCTGGGGTTGAAAGCCGAGTGCAGACTTTGCTATCGGCAATTAATACCCGCTGAGGTCAAATAAGGCAATTTGGCGCTCATCATTGGCTTGGATTACTTACCAAGGAACGGATTACGGGATCAAGTTTCTAAAAGCATCCCGAAAACTAATTCGCTGGACAATGCACAAATTTGGTGAAATTGTTTCCCTTGCCCCGACACTGAGGGAAAGATTCTACTTTAATTGAAAGAGTACCAACTGAATGGCATCTCCAGGAGATGATTACGCACGGTACTTGTAAATGAACTTCTCAAGAAAGAGATGCAAGTTCATTTGTAGAGGCATTCTTATTCAACGCATAGTTTAACAATGACATTATATTTATAACTTCATGTAAATTAAACGCTCGATCCTTTGTGCCGATTCCGTAAACTCCGTTCATAACTTGTTATCGTCTGCCACTTATAAATGACTAACCATGTATGCTCGCTTTGTTTAATTTAATGCCTTTTAAAATGTGTGTCAAATTACGCAAAAAATGCATCATCAAACTGGAAATACTTAACGGATTATTCATGAGCGCGTTGGATTGTAATTGCCAAAGAATTAAATCTGTTATATATTTTTTGACTGAGGCATGTACCTTATCCATATGTTTACAAACATCACACAATCTAAAGAACTCCCCAGAAACCAATTACTCGGAGTTGTAGTTACCAAAATATTTACTTGTCCCCTAACCCTATGTCAGTAAGGTTACCATATGGTGTTTGCTTGTTTAGTCTTTTGGGAATTCGTGCAGAAGCTTTGTGACTTGGGGCTCGTTATCGTCTGTCAGGGGATATGCACGACATGCGAATTGACGTCTGTGCCACACATCGGTTAGACCCGAGTAAAACCTAACCGAGTGAACAGAAATTTTCAGGAGTGAGTGGATAATGTCAGCTCCTCCCAGCCTTTTTTTCTTGGCCAAGTTTATTACACTTCGATCAAGTTTTCAGTTTCACTACCTACATCAACTCAGATGTTGTTAGTATTATTCCCGACATTTTACGTTAACAATAATATATTATTATTAGCGCTTAGATTGGAATTTTAATCATCTAAATTCAACAGACTTTGTTTGAGGGTGCTACCTTAGATATAAATATAGCATTCTCGGTACTTGTGATTCAAGGAATTCTGCCAAAGAGACTAGGCAACATTGAATACATGCAATTATCGCGAGCAAATACGTGAATTGGTACGTTGTACATAATTCACTTTAATTGTTGCATCGACAGTTTGTAATCGATGCTATCCTTTAATTTTTTCCTATACGTGGTTTAACAATATCTGTATAATTATATTATAATCAACAAGCAGGCCAACGCGTCTGTGAAACGGCGTGTAATTGATATAATGAGTCAATGCCACGGCTTGTCAATCTGCAGATTGGCACCAGAAAGCAGCGTGTTTCTGCTTGATTTCACGCTGAGACAGGCGCGGGTGGGCAAGAGAGCGTGTAAACGTGTTACTCCAGCCGCCTCCTCCTCCCAGTCGTGTGCCGTTTTACACACCGATTACCTCACTGGTCACACCCTCTACTAAACACCCTGAGGCGCGACTCGTCTCTTTATCAAAACTCAACTCGTAGCTGTCAAACAACATACTTGATTTATACTACACAATGTTAAAACGTTCTGTCAAACCAAAAGGCAAAAAGTAGCATACAGATTCGGAATATGCTTTACGGTAACTTGTACCGGTATCACATTATTATTTAATATTAATTGCTGTAGAAACGTCAAATGCATGGTTCTACCTTTTCTTGTGTCCTAATCTTAAAGTCGGGCGTGCTTATCAAGACCCTTTAGGTCGCTATTTGAATGGGGTGTATCATGTAGAAATAAAGGCTGGATGCATGTTTGATTTTATGTCACATTAATTTATTGCGGGTTTCACGTTGTACAGGTGATAACAACAAGATACTTTACACATAATACCTCAGTGGTCAATAACAATGAATTAACGTTTCCTTATAACTACATTACATTTATGCTATAAATAACATGACTAGAATTAAATAAAGATTTACCTACATTTGTGGGTAGGTCCTTAATATGTACAACAATCGATGACTTAATTAATATATTGATATATTTCCGGGACTAGCTGCTTCGTCAATGAAAAACTGATCAATAAATAGATGTTTAATTAACTAAATATTTTGCTTGCCTCGACGTTTTTCTCGGAAAGTCAAAGAGGACACCTACTTCAACTCAGATTAGTCATTACTGTTGACTACGAAGGCCTACCTCCCATGGCTATCGGGGACTGCAAATGTCCGAGCGGTGAAGAGGATGGCGGCATACCTTGTCCCGCTTCCGGAGAGAGTGTCCTCAGTCGCGAGTACATATCAGCCCCCACAGCCGAGTGGAGGTGCATCTGACTCAGCAGACTCAGTCCCATTGACTGCTGAAACCCGACCGGTGAGTCCCCCACTAAATGCTGAGGGTAGCCAGGAGGACCAAGCCGGGCGGTGTCCATCGGACGGATCGCCGTGGGTATGCTCAGATGTCCCGCTGTAGATTTTGGCATCGGCGGGCTTTCCTTGCCGAGTATTCTGTCGACGCTGAAGCTGGGGGAGGACACGGCCGGGGTCGGGGCTGAGCTCGTCCCTGCCGGACTGAAGCGGGCAAGTGACGTGAGATTTTGGGCGGCCGAGAGCCCGTTGTACGTGTGAGGTAAGTGGAATGCGAATGCCGCCGGAGATCCTGCCCCGGCTGTTAACGAATTATAATGTTGCATGGACAGCATGGCCGGAGACAGAGCCGGCCAGAACATGGGGTGTACCTTCTCTGTTCCCGGGAGACAGTGGTACCCGGGTGGTCCGTGAAGACCTGGCCCGGGCAGTCCGACTCCCGTCCTCCGGAACGCCGCCAGTCTGCTCCTGGAGGCTGCGGTCGAGCGTCTCCTCAGCTTGCCGGTCGTGCCGCCAATAAACACGTCATCAGCACTGGCGTCCAACATCCAATAGTTACCTTTACCGGGGTCGTCATAGTGGCGCGGCACTTTGAGAAAACACTTGTTAAGACTTAAATTGTGTCTGATCGAGTTCTGCCAACCTTGCTTGTTCTCTCTGTAGTAGGGAAAGTTCTTCATGATAAACTCGTAGATGCCGTTTAAAGTGAGTCTCTTCTCCGGACTGTTTCTGATCGCCATCATGATGAGAGCGTTGTAACTGTACGGCGGCTTCTCACCGCGACTGTTCGATTTCACATCTTTACTGTCCTTGCTGGAATCTTCACGCTTCCCTTCACCCTCCTCCGCCTCCGTCCTCTCTTCATCCTTCACATCCTTCTCATCCCCCCTCTCCTCGGTCAACAATTCACAGTCGGAGATGGGAGCGATCTCTATTGGCTTGAAGTTGGTCTCGTCAGTGTGAGGAGGAATCGGGGAACATCGACTTGAGTTTATCCTCATGTCAATTGCCTCGCCCTCCGAGTGAGCGCTGCCGCGGTCTGTTGGATCTTCGACGTTCTCAATGTCAACTTCTGTGTCATTGTCCTCGTCAAACGAGCGCGAAGTGTGTGAGGCGGGGGAAGGAGTGGTCGGCTCTGTCGAGTAACACATCTTCTTAGCGAGGGAATCCTCTTCACAAGAGTCGCTCAAGCTGTCTCCTAACACGCGTCTTATGCTGAACGGATGTAAAATCATGGTTTCTGTGATACCTGACGACATGAAAACCGCGATCTGAAAAAGAGAAGCAAGGAAACATTAGTGTCTTCTTTGGAGAACAATCCAACCCAACATTTCAATTCTAAGCACGTTACTTGTAAACATCTTGTTAAATTGTTTTATAATTATGTGTATTCGAGTAAATGCAGATATAGTCGGAGAGTATTCAGGTTTTTCAATAAATGCAGAGAAACTCGATGCTCATTTGATTCATTTTCTCACTCTACCCGTACAGTTTTAAATGATCTTGTTGCACAGTAGCACTTGTTCATTATTATGGATAAGCATCCCTGCCATCTCACAAAGTTAGCAAACTCACCTAAATCTCGACTCCTGTTACGCGTCCTATCAGTTACCGAAGTACCTGAATGCAAATTTCTTCTGTCACTTTTAGTCAGTGATGGACAATTCAGTAACCAAAACAGCCAGTGTTTACTGTTCGGCGTTTCTGTTCACTGATTTTGCTGCGTTATAAACTCGTCTTAGCCACGTGCTGCCCCGGACTCACGAGAGATGAGTTGTGTATTAAACTGCTGCATCCATCTAGGTTTTCTTAATTCCGCCGCGTGCCACACTCCTAAAGCTAAACTGTCGCCATGGCATCTGCGGCATCAGCCGCGCACTGATTGGTCGGCGGGCTGTAGACACGCCCCTCCTGAGCTGTCGACTCTCATTGACAGATACCAATCGCTGCTCATGTCTAAATATTATCATGAGTGTCATCACAGTTTGTAATTAAGGGTGTGCTATGTGGCAACGCTTCCTGCTTCTGGAGTTGGGTTTATCTTTGTGTGGCTGTCTAGTTCTCTTTCCTTCAGTTGGGCTGATTTGGATGCTTGTGCTCTTCGAGACGACTGACATGTTTTAACATGTTTGCTTTCATTTTAGAATAATTATAAATTATAGATGATACAGGTGTATCAAGCACTTGCATATCCTCCCAGCTTGATGGCCCGCTGAAAACTAGTTTGTCTGATTGATTGAATAAACATATCATGATACCAACTGTGGATCACCGGGCAACGGGAGAAACTCTTTGTAATATGCCAATATTAAACTGAAACTTAGAATTAATCATCAGACGCGATAATTCTTTATTCGCTAAAATTTATGATATGATTTAAAACTATAGAATTTGGGATCATTCGATAGAACGAGAAAAAATCTAGAAAGAAATCGAAATTCAAGAAAAGGTCCCATCAATGTTTTAATATGCTTTGCGGCTGGTTTAGAATTCGGTGGTACCATGTCGGAGAGCGGGCGGATGCTAATTATTGTGAGACAAATATTATGCGATGTTGTCAACGATGGTCAAGAGCAACAAAACAATTAATATGTAGCTTAATTATGTCCAAGGTCACCCTTAAATATCAGCTTCAGTTGGATTTAATGAGGATCCACCAGGTCCTCATAATTGTCCTAATTAAGACGCGATGTTTAAATGAACAGCGATTTCCCGTCGCATTTCCCTTCGGATAACCGTATAATGAGTCTCGGATCCATCATTATTCTGTGAAGCATGCCACCAAACAAGGCACCCTGATGCGCATATTCTATAATAATTAACCGCCGCGTGTCAGGCACACTTTTGGAGGCAATTCACATGACCAAACTTTAGATAAGTCACCCGTGCATTGTTCAGTCAGCCTTAAACGTAACAATCGCTCCCTTTTCAGCCTCTTTGTCAGACTCATTGTTGGCGGAAACGCGCTAGATCCACGAGACCATAACGTTTATCAATAAGCTTGTTAAGTACTGTCACAGCGGAAATATTTCAGGTTTGTTCGCACTAACAGGGATTTATGCAATAGGTCATTCATGAGATTTTGATTAAGTGATAGGCTAAGCTCATTTCTCGTGTAACTGTGTATATATGTACAAGTGTATTAAATGTAACATACCATGCTGACTGATACTGATGATGTTTGACTTATTTACAAGTACTTCTGCATTCAGAACTGGAAAACGGACAAGGAAGTCATTTTCCCCGAAACTAATCATATTCAATTGATATTCAATCTGTAAATCATTATTTATAACCGGCACCTCCCTACATTGTCAAATATGATTAGACGCCATTTTAATAGAGATTTAAAAGTAAAAGAAAGATGAAGGTAACAAATATAAAGATATCTCAAACTATGCAATGATGTTAATACATTATATAAGAATCAAACTTATCGATAAATAATTAATATTGAAGATTGCGATCTATAGATGAACAAATTGATAGTTGAATGCCATTTATTATTTCGTTCAATATTCAAAAATGTTATAAGATAAATAGTCAAGCGAGGTTTAATAATGGCACGGACAATGGCCATTACATTTTCTGGGATTCTCTCATATATTGACAGATTTGACGAATATCGCAGTTTTGACAATTATAAGACGGGACAATGGTGAGGCGGCGAGTTTACGTCACATTTGTTTAATTACAGTCTGGGTGGACGTCGGTTGCTGTGACCGGTGGGAGGAGGTGCCCTGAATTCGCTCACAATTCCCATGTGAATCCTCCGTCTTTCACACACCTTTCCGCCCAGTTTGTCGTCCCCTGCCGAGACCGAGATTGAGGAGAATATGCCACAGCCACTGACACGGCCTCAACCAGCTTTAACTCGGCTTGGGGTCTGCGGGCTTGACCGCTCCGACAGCAGGAACTGTTGCCAGCCGAGGTCGGGGGGTGGGGTGTCACGCTTCTGTACGCGGCGCCCTACCCCTGATTCCACGTGCCCTCACACCCTG
Organism: Armandia brevis; assembly: GCA_035585475.1. NCBI lineage: Eukaryota > Metazoa > Annelida > Polychaeta > Opheliidae > Armandia > Armandia brevis. The sequence continues at coordinate 17,768 of JAXGGS010581023.1, read as the reverse complement.
TTGTGTGAAACCTTACCCGCACCATCGCCCTTTCAAATGACAGTCGTAGGTCACATTTGGAGGTTAATTCTTCATTTGCCACGCCCTAGAAGCTGCAAATCAAGGCTGCGGAGGCTGTGGTGATTAATTTCGAGAACGAGTTGTTGCAAATTGATGCCCTCCCAAGTAAAATCAAATGTGTAGAAGTTGGCTCAATAGACGTCAATATCGGCCAATACTCTCTAGCTGTTGAATTAAGTTTGTCGGCCGTCACACAACTGAGTTGAAGTTCTTTTAAATCATAACCGATTATATAGTACAAATGTCCTTGAATCACGGAATTGTTTTAACAAATTAATTGAAGCTGATGACTTGAATCTATTGGGTTATCCTCTCATTTTATATAGATTGAAATTAGTTCCTCGTCACATTTGTCCAAGTGGGGCCCTTTAAAACTCATACTCATGTGGTCTTAGAGAGATCAATAATCTACATATCATATATAGATCTCGATCAGCAGTTGGTTAATATTTGTAACAACTGTACAAATACACTGGCATAACGTATATAGCAGCGCATCGCCGGAGCTTAATCACAGAAACAATGCTCTTTATTAGGTGTTAATATTTCTTCCTCGTTATACAGATGTTATCTGAATTATCTAAACACGATGACAGATGATTTAATGTGCTATTATAATTATTTGACAATATTGATCAGTTCGTAGTGGTGTGGTGTCGTAACAACCTCCTGGCCAGTCGGACTAAACAAAAGAAAACAAACTCTAACGCGAGCAACCGGAACGCCTTAAAGGCATAGGACTTCCCACTAAGTTCAGCAACCAGGTGCCTGAATCTAATTTATAAGGTTGGGGACGTTTCAGAGTTTCAATTAAGTTGTTTAGCTTTC
>JAXGGS010581023.1:0-16780 GCA_035585475.1 Armandia brevis | reverse complement strand
GATGCTCATCGACTTATATTCAGAAATACGTGCACATTTGTTCGGTTTCTGGTCAATGGCTATCTGATTCACCTTTATGATAAACATCATCGCTGTTCTCATTCTTATGGACCGCTTGCTTCTCCTTTCATTGAAATGGCTTACTTAAGTCCGAGTCACAATAATCGACGCGGTTAAGCAAGCCTCTTCTTCATTATATCAAGCGCAATTTGTGCCAATTCTTTCTCTGCGGAGAAGGTCCCCCTTTATTAGCATGCTTAGTCTTTATAGGACTCCACAGCAAATTACTACGGTATTCAGATACACGAAATCATTCCTATCTGATTAAAGTCAGGCGGTCCAACAAGCATATCTCTTGCCATACAATATTTACTTCATTATGAGGCCATATTTGAAAACCTGCCATTATTAGAAGGAACACACGTATTAATTTATCAGTCGGGCGTTGGATTTCAGGTCCAATTTGCAGGAGAATTTTCCAACGCTGAGAACATTCTTCCAGCTGAGTGAGACGATAGTCGAGGGCGAGCTCACAGTCAGCCACTCCGATTCATCCGGCGAATCGGGCGTGAGCTGTTCAGGGCTTTCACAAACCTGGCACACTGATTAGGTTCGATATGAATTTCTAGATGGTGACTATAGATGATTTCCTAAAGCATCCGCCCCGTGATACAGATACTATTAAAATGGTGTCTACAGACGTTAGTCGGTTTAAATCCAAGAATTTCCATAGCGTTTTATTCTCCATGGTGTGGAAATTGTTAGTTTGGGAGAATTTCCCTGGTTTCCTGAAAGGGTCTAGAAAATAATGGTCGCCGCGCTGATTCTGGGCACAATTGTTACAAGTTACCGTGTGTCCATCCTTCATTAAACAGCTCGTGATCGGTGAATAGCTCCTCCAGCTCCTTTCTCTACTCCATTTGTCCCGATACGTGAAATCAGCGTCTAAATTGCAGCCAAGTCTCGGATTTTAAGGCAATAATGTGCACGTTTCTTTATGGCGGATAATAGTAGGTTTTGAAAATATGTAGAGATAATGAGATAAATATTGTGTGTAAGAAGCAGCTCCCAGGGGCCACGACCGGCTCTAGCTCCACTTAAAGCTCCTCTGCTGAGAAAGCGCTTCGTGACGGGAAATAATGAGAGCCGGCGATGTTTTGAGGGGCTCTTGCCTAAAGCACGGCGGACTTACGGGGGGATGAGTCGCCACAATCGACGTAAAGTGTCTCTTTTGTCAGGGCCGAGCGATTTCCATCCTGCCATTGAATTCTGGCTCGTTAAGGCCTCCAGGACTGATATGCTACCGATGAAACACCGACTGAGTGACGTGCTAAAGCAGCACAAGCTTTTGTCGTCCTCATCCTCATCATCATGTTCCCCGAATGTGCCCATCACCATGCACGTTCACACATCGTTACCTAGTCAAAAGAGCCGGATGAAAATTAAGTGTGATGAAATTGAGTTCGGTTACAAATGACTTTGTAGTATTTCCATCTTTGTGTAAAATCACTTAATGAAATACGTTTCACTGGACATACATGTATATAATTGTATACTTTAGATTCTTTATATTAATGATATTTATGAATATGTGAATCAGTCATGGACAGCTATGCCACGTAATACTTTTAAAAAGGTTCCACGTTAAATCTTACATTGAGAAGCGGGAAGGCTATTACATATATACATGTATTCACATGACACCTGTACACATATTACAGCAATCCATGTTTAGATAATGCTTCAGATATAGGATTGATGCCTTCGGGTTCAGCAACCGATAGAAACAATGTCTTCAGGGTTTATCACCAAGACACGACTTTCCATTTTGAGCTGAGTAAATGCTGTGAGATTGGTATGAGATCAGCCAATGTTTGTTTTTAGCCAGGGCGACTGAGTTTCCGGAGTGCTTCAGGAAGTCATTGGCCCAAGGGCATTATAGCGAGTAATAAATTGACTTTTACATTATGACAGTACCGGGTGCTCCGCTAAGCTATGCCTGGTGGCAATTACCAAGAAAACAAATAAGATCGATTAATTGATCAAGGATCGACATGCTGTTGGTTGCTTAGATCTTGAACCTTTCGCTTGCTATCGTTATTTGAGAGATTTCGTGGTTTTCTGAACCCCTGGAAAGTGTGATCGCTATCACCTGCTCACAGGGCAATTTGTTTATTATTCAAGCTGTCCAGTTATGAAATTTGGCGTGATGGTTACGAAAAGCTTGTTAAACAGTGATGGTATCCCTGAGGACCCAATCAATTTTCTGTGTACACTGTCAGCAATGAGATTCCACTCAAACATGAGGAGAATCATGCATGTACGAGGGAGATAAATCACTTGCGCATAATGTGTTATCTTATCGGCACACACAAACATTTTCTTTAGCAAGCTACCCGTGCAGTTTACTAGATAAATAACTCAGGCGTTAATAAGCCATTCACTTCTCCCTCATGCGCGCAATTTCTCAGCAGCCATCACCCCTGGCCACACGTGGCGTATAGTAGAGGAGTTTCAAAGTGATCACAGACCAAGTCACAGACGGAGTGCTGCACTAAAATACTATATAAATAAAATACACTGACCATAGTTACCTGCTTTTCGGCCGAACCCTTTATGTAGAATCCAGGAACTCGTGGGCTCTCTTTCCTATCCATACCTCTCTGTTTATTTCTTTATACCAGCTATAAAAAGGCAATTAGATCCAGCTAGTCAATACAAAGACACGAACCGGTGATGTTTTTCTCCATTCTCTCATTTGTTGTCCTTTAAGTATTCTTGAATCAAGTTACTCGCATCACGCTCGATTCCCAAGACGCCAGACGATGTGACTAGATTGTGACACGGAATAACTTATTAACCACGAGCAATTATGGACAAGTTTGGTTGATGTGGTGTCTTCTTTCTCTTATGTATCATCTCTTATAATGAGAAGCGCAAGCGTGATTAGTTGATTCTGTGACTGTAGACCAACATGGATCACATACGTATTAATGCCCCAAGGGTTGTGTCCGGACTTTCCTTGGAATTGAACTAGATATTTTCAATCAAGCTTATTCTGTGTTTTCCCGAAGCGCTGTAAAATCAGACCTATTATACAACGTACTGCAAGCATATATTATTTGTGCACCGACATTCGCTTGATATAAAGTGTGCTAATTATGTATGGAGATTTTTATCTTTTACCAATATCGTTGCAATTAACTAGGTAATCGCGTCATCTCAACACACTTAGTTTGTTCACCTGTGCTTTTCTTGTTCCTAGAACACTTTCGTTCTTATTTCACCGATAATGGCAGAGGCAGCATCAGTTTCTGATCTCCCGCTGCTCTCATCCTTTACAGTCCATAATACTCTCCTGCTCATGGATGCCCACCTCTCTTCAGCCATCTTCCAATCCTTCGTCTCCATGAGCCCGGCAAGAGTCTGTATCGATGCCAGTCTATGGAGATGACAATTCCTGGGCTACCCACACCGTTGGGAGTAAAACACAATAGGGAAGGCTGTTTCCACGACAGGAAGGAAAGAAAATGCGTTAGTTATGCAGCAAATGGATCTTTTCAAGAAATACAGAGGCAAATATTGACAAACAGGATGCCTGCTGACCCAGTGCTGCAGTTGTCAATTACGAGTCAAGAAGCAATGCGGCAATTTAGGCGCGGGACGACCAGCAGGTACCCGCTAATTTACACATCTCTCTCCTCGTCAGTAAAAGCCTGGAAATGCGACACCATTCGCAGAATCTCACTCGCCCGATATTGCTCAATTAAGGAATAAAGAGAGGATGGTCTGTGGGGAAAGTGGCACTCAAAGCCGGCAAAAGCTATCATTGGCACACCTGAGTTTTGCAAATGTACATATGTTGGCAAACAATGAGTATCAATTGAACACTTGGACTGACAAAGTCCGCCTGCTCATAGAAACTCAGCAGGTGAGAATTCGCTTCCGATGGATTAATTATGGGATACACGTAATTTAAGATGATTGCAATAAGATTGTTCCCTCCGAGATATGAAGTAAATTTGGGGAACAAAGAGTCTGTCAGCTATCAAGCTCGAAAGCTTTCGAATTATAGCTGCGCAATTACCAATCTGGGCATTCGTTAATTAAATGAACATAATCACATAAATAGAACAATTTTCATTTCTATATCGTAGAAATCGGTTAACTCGATTAAATGAACCTGAAATTTTCTGAAAATGATTTCACTCGATTTCCACAAAGATAAAAGGATATATATTTAGTGAATTTTCCAATGATCGTAAGACGTAAGAAATGTTTATTTGTATATAGGATAAAATATTATAAAGTATATGAAGTAATCCTGTGATACAACCATATATGTTATATTGCGTGGCGGAATGTGTTTTAAATAGATGATATAATGTTAATGTTAATGTTATATGGCACATTGGAAGCCAAAAATCCACCGCAAATCAAATGGTATTGATGAACTGCGTTCTGTATAAATAGCTACTAACCTGTTTACATGTTCTAGGAAAGATCAGTGCACGCGATGATGCAGGTGTGGCCCGCGGTGACTCAAAATTTCCCCAGACATTTTCCCACCTATCAGTGGTGACAGAAAAACGCCACAAAACCACGTGAACACGAGTCGCCTGACTCGGCGGGGTGCGTCTTCTGCGTCTTGGATTTCTTTGGTCCATTAATTTGAAAACTGTTCATCTCTAGATTTCCGACAGGTCTCTCTAGCCCACGACCAGGATTGCGATTATTTGTCAATATTTGAAACTTTGATATTTCCGATAGACTCCGCGGTAAGCTATTATGTGCTTCATATGATCCCAGTGGTAGATAATGGGGTGACAAATCAGCGCAGTTCACATCGGACTAGAAAATGCGCCACGATATCAAATTACATGTCAGAAATCAGCCAATTGTTACATGCTTCATTTCACATGTGATGTGTTCAATTAGCGCACCCATCACTCCCATCAGCAACTGCCGATTATGTTACTACCCCCCGGTATATCGACATACTCGCGTCATTACGGGCAAATATAGGACTTTTTCCGCAATTGTAACTTGATAATATCCATTTAGTTACAATCTTAGTACATCCTAATGGATCACAGACGATTACAATTTTAGTGAATGATAATAAATGAATCAAAGGCAAAATACTGCGTAAAAATATACTTTATTGTTCAATGGAATTAATTCATCTTTTAAAAACGTAAACAGGCCAATGTTAAAGATATGAAAATAATTTGAAACAGTCACTTTCATGTTCATGTTTTACTTAAATTACCATATCGCATTCAAATGACTTGATACGCACGCATATTACAAGATACAGATTATTATAAATTCAAAACCAGTTTAAAGCTGGGATCGTTGTCTTAAAAGATGCTCGCATATTCACATGAATTTCAAATGCCTTCTCAAGAATCGCTATCTTACAAAAATAAATTACCGCACCGACTAGGTAGTTAATAGTTATTTGCCAGTGGAAGAGCTGTTATTTGAACTTAGCCGACTTAGAGCCGTAAACCCACCAACCGCCAGATATATGCTGGAACACTGCATTCCGTTCTTTCGGGCTGAATTCCAGAATGGTTGATATCGCATTTAACATCTGTTGCTGGGCGATTGTATCTGTGGATAATATGTATTGATATACAACGTTTTTAAGATATTCTAAATTAGCACTTTCCCTAGACTTGTTTCTCTCCAGTTTTCGTATATCCTCCTGCAAGCCCTCGATCTGTTCTGTATAGTTTTCCTGCTTTAACGTGCTATTTTGTTGCAATTCTCTGAGAGCCAGCTCAAGTGAATGTTTTTGTCTTCGCAGGCTGTTGATCTCGACGTCCTTGCGAGCTTGCTCTTGCGCAAAGTGAAATAGTGAGGTGTCAGCAGGCGTGCCTCCTAGCACAGAGGTTCTGCCGAGTAGTTCGGAAACCGCGGTCTCCTCCGAGCTCGCACCAGCTTCGTTTATACTACACTCCTGCTCCGAGCCTTGCGAAGATAATTGGCGGCGATAGGTAGACATGTATTGTGACTCGTATCTTTCAGGGCTTCTAGCTTTCAGGGCCTGTATTTCATTGTCTTTTTCGGCCAGTAACGCTATGGTTCTGTCCCTGTGTTTCCTTATCTCCGCCTCTAGGTCAGCCATTTTTTGTTTATATTCGGATTCCTGTTGCGCTGAAGCAGTTTTATGTTTTTCTCCGAGGGCATTGAGGGCTTTGCTGAAATGTTCCTCCTTTTCCTTCAATGAATTCATCTGATCTTCGTACTCTCCACGCAGTACACGGAGTCGCTCCTTTAGCTCAGTGGCTTGTTCTCTGGCCACCTCTAGATCTTTATTGGGACTGGGTTCCTGAAGTAAATCGATTAAACGAGTCGATAAATACACAAACAAAAATAACTCCGATGCCACCATACATCAAATCTAACTATATATCAAACAAATGCCCTAGATTAAAACAGTAACGCTCTTGTACCTTTGACGTCTTATTTTTGAGAACCGACTGAGCTCGCAGTTTGTACCGCTCGTACTCCTCTTTCAACTGTTGAAAATCTTCTTTGCACTTCCTATGCAAGTTAGAACCGTCCATTGTACTACTGTCTCCTTTGAGTAGTTCTGAAATATGTAAATGATCCGAATTTGTTAATGACTAATTCAATTCGACTCCAATACAAGTGGATTGTTTTGAACAAATGTCGAACACGAAAACTAACCTTCGATATCAACAGGTTTTTCAGACTTTTCATTCGCAAGTTTTAAGAGACCTTTTAACTTTGCCAGTCTGTCAAGAATACTTTCCATGTCCAGATCCTTGGTATCTGGTTCATGGTCAACACTACCAGAACTGTGTGCAGCTCGAGCCAGGGCCATATTCTCCATATCAAGCTGGTTTACTCTTTCCTTCAGTTTCTGTATCGCCGATTGGTCTTGGTACCGGAGTCTTTCGTAGTTACCAACGACATCAGACAGCTCAGATAACTTTGCTTCCAAGGCACACGCACGATCTTCACTTTGATGAGACAGCACACGTATTTGTTCTTCAGCTTCGTTAGCGCGACGCCTCTCCTGATGGAGATCAATTCTATGCTGGGCTTTAATATCAGCTGACTCCTTCTGTAGGTCGAGTAAAACCGGCGATGGTTCACAAGCTTTGCTCTCAGTCTTCCTCAGTTTCTCTTTTAATTCTGATATTTCGGTTCGCAGATCGAGCGTTTGTTTCTCGTATTTTTCAGCTACAAAGGCATCCGCGGATTCCTGATTTATCAATGATTGTCGCGCCTCATCAAGCTGTAATGAAACACGTAGGAAATATTAAATAACAGAATTGCAAATTTAAGACTGAATAGTTAATTGTCAACTTGATTTTACGTGACCTACAAAAATGTATGCTCGAGACCTACCTGATGTTCCAGGTGTTCCTTCGTCATTCTTTCCACAGATAATAATTTCTGTGATTCTCGGAGAGCGATCGCGTGCCCGTCTTCTTCCTTCTCCCTTTCTAGCTGTAGCATTCGTACCTTATTTTTCCACTGCAAAATAAGTTAAGAATCGTGTTGCATTCATCTTTTATTGCAGCACATTCTTTTCTTTTAAACAAATATACATGGATTGGATGTTAAAAAGGTTACCTGCTGAATGTCGTCTTCTAGCTGCTGAAGCTCCTTCTGTTTAGCCGACTTCAGCTCAACGGCAGTAGTATCCTTATCTTCTATTTGTTTCTATATGAAAGAACTATCTTTATTAGGGAAGAGAAATTAAACGAAACATGCGCACGTCAGATACTTCACGATTCATGTTTGACGTATCTACCAAAAGCATTTTCTTCTCAGCATGATAGCTTAGAGCAAGCTTAGACTTCTCTTCTGAGACTGTCGACAGAGCATTGGTGAGAGTATTCAACTGATCCCTGAGTTGCTGAACTTCATTGCCTTCACTGTTCTGCTCCTTCTCTTCCTAAGACAGACATCGTTAACTTTCAGACCGTCGTTAAGGAAATAGATTCTAACATTGGGTACATTAATATTGTTGTAGAAATTAATGCAGGTTTAATATATTGCACTCACGGAGCTTTGCTCTGAATCCTGATCAGTTGACGTCCCATCGACTTTCTCTGCTTCATTTGCTGATTTAGACTCTTTCGGCGTACTTTTAATTGAATTGAGAACTTTCAAACTAGATTCCAAGGCTTCTTTTTCCTTAAGAATCCCTTTGTAGGCTTGTATAAGGTCTAAATATAGAGAAGTGTGACAATTAATGTCATCTGAACTTAATTTGTTCTCGATTCATCTAATATATACAATGTACATCAACATTTTGTACTTACCCCTCAATTTTTTCTCATACTTGCTAATTTTGTCTTGCTGGGACTCGATGGTCTTCAGCAGTTCTGATTTGCTGCTCCTGTCCATGGTCCCTGTTATAATCTCATTCAGGTTGATTCCATGTCACTAAATTAGCCAACGATTAGGTCCAAAACGGGATGTGCTACTACATTAATGCGGGAGGGCGGTGCAAACCTTTAATTAATATAAAAAAATTATATTTTATAAATTATTACAAATGTATGACACAATCATATCTTTATTATTGTTTCTGTCCATTCAATCTGGACAAAGGGTGTTGGGGATATTAAAGAATATGCATGTATTGTATTACGTATGCTCTATAAAACTATGTTTGTGTGACAAATTAACATTGTCGAGGTGTAGGGCCATGCGGCCAGGGTCGTCGACTTCTGTAATAGGGATGCATAGGCCTATTATCAAGGGCTCGGTCACAGTTTTTCGCTACTTACCTTATAGCCTAACATTGGCCATCTAGAATATGTAGGGGCATTATGTCCCTTATCATTTATGTGAAATATTGATCGTATCTGGCAAATATCCTACCATTTTGGAAACATTGACTAATTCTTGTTGCAGTCTTTTAGTGGTAGATTGATCACGGTTCACCAAAACAACCGTTAAATTGAATGTTTTGTTTAGGCAATCCACGTCACTGCTGACACAACGAGTACATGTAACCCAGTGACCTCACTTAACTGTAACCCGGAAGTACTTGAATCCAGGCCAGTTTCATCCGTCTCTGAAAAGTGTGGTACCCACTTAGTTGTTTAATTCCATTAATAATAAGGTAGGTTCGCTTGTAATCTTCCGCTAAAATGGTTTTGTAATAATCGAAGATATCCTTTATCTAATTAGAAATATGTTAAACCGAATCAAAGCGCTTGTATGATGTATTTCCAATTAATTGCTCATATTATCGCTCACATGCACATGTTATTTCCCCATACATGTAGGTTTTTCACTCTGACTAAGCTTGCCAACAGAAAAAATGGACGAAGTACTCAAAGATAGCCGGTTTGCGCATATAGCAAAAGACCCGAAGTTCCGCCAAATGAAGAGAAAGGAGAGAAAAGTAAAAATAGATAAAAGGTTTCATGGAATGTTCAAAGACAAAAAATTTAAACTGAAATATCAAGTGGACAAGAGAGGCAGACCTATAACGTCAACCACGAATGAAGACTTGAAAAAATATTACGATGCATCTGACTCTGAAGATGAAGATGAAGACAAAGATGCAGGACCTAGCGTTACAACAGACAAAAGGGGAAAAAAGAATAAAAGAGTTAAAAACGAAAAATCTGTAATTCAGCATGAGGATAGCGACCAGTCCGATATAGAGGTAACCGAAACCAAAAGAGATAAACAACCGAAAAAGGCAATTAATGAGAAACTAGAGGTTCTAAAAAGCAGTCAGTCAGAAGCTAGCGAAGATTCTGAAGAATCAGATGGGGACGAAAGTTCTTTACCAGGTGAAGATAAACAATTTTAATATTCACTGTGCAATGCCTGATTATTCTTTTACACGTGTTCTGGATATAAAGCAATTTATTATACATACATGTAAAACAAAACATAATTCGATTATCTGATGTTATCTACCTGATGTTGCAGTAAAACATTTATTGACACTGGAATATATTTGACATGCTAATGCTTCTTTTATGTTTACATAGACATTACAAAGGTCGATCTTGCACGTGGAGAAGGGGCAGTGATGTCCAGCTCTGAAGAAGAGGGGGAATTCGACTTCAAAGAGGGTAAGAACAGTGAATTTTATGAAAAATAAATCTATGAAAGTATCTAAATTTTAAATAAAACGCGCAAGATGAGATTCCTACACTACTTGTTCACGCTTATACTCACGATTTCATATTTACATATTAGACGAATTTGACCACAAGTGGGGTGAAATTGACCAAGATGCTACCCCGGTAGAAGATGCTACTTTGAGACTGGCCATATGTAACATGGATTGGGATCGCATTAAAGCGGTAGACCTAATGGTCCTTCTGTCATCTTTCAAGCCTGCTAGTGGATTAATCAAATCAGTAACGGTATGTGCTTACATGTAGCTGTAAGCGTGCATATTTCAAAGCATTACCCTGTTTTCAAGGGTGTACGGATTAGCTTACATGTATTCCCTTATTTTGAAATCATAGATTTATCCATCTGAATATGGCTTAGAGAGAATGAAAAAAGAGGAGGTGCAAGGTCCAATCGAGTTAACTGAAAAACCCTTAGAAGAGGTTGATGACGAAAACGACGGTCAGTTTTGTTTTCTTGTTTTTGAATTTTAAAGAATTGCGTTTAATTTGTAATTACTCCCACGTTCAGCGGTCACCTCGTTTTATTTATCCAGTACTTACCGTTAAACTACATTAGTACAAACATATTGTCCTTTTATAACGTGTTACACGTGATTGTGTCGTTTTTCATACATGTATACATGTTCGTAGTATTGCAAGATAAACTTTATATATAGGTGCTGAGTACAATAGAGAAAAGCTTCGACAATATCAGTTGAATAGACTGAAATACTACTACGCAGTGGCTGAATGTGACTCAACGAACACAGCAAATACAATATATGAACAATGTGATGGGATCGAATACGAAAGTAGTTCCGCTAGATTGGACCTAAGGTGTGTACCAAATGCATCCATAATTTATACATGATATTCTGTAAAGGTGCTATGCTACAAGTAGCAACCGTTTTTGTGATATCTGTATTTTCCTGTTAATAACAGATTCATTCCTGATGATATGGAGTTTGATCATGCCCCCAAAGATCAAGTTTCAGAAATGCCTAGTGCGACAACCTACAAACCTTCCCTATTTGCTAATTCTGCTCTCCAGCAATCAAATGTAAGCCTTAGAGGTAATCGTTTGACTACAGGAAAAAATCCATATAATTTTATCTCTTTATTTTAATGTTAATGTGATACATTCATACATGTCAGGTACGGTTAACTTGGGACGAGACGCCACAAGACCGGATTGCTGTTACCATGAAGAAGTATAAAGCTGATGAGCTGGAGGATATGGACCTGAAAGATTATTTGGCGTCCAGTAGCGGAGAGGAAGGTATGTAAATTTATCGGATATGTTCCATTGCAATTATTAATTTTTTGTACCATTACTTTGTAATAACACGCTAATAATCTAACATCTTACACCACACAGACGACGATGTCCATGGTGTCGGTGATGGAGAAGATGACAGCGGGGCCGATGAACCAAATGAGGATGATGCAATATCAAAATATAAAAGCCTAATTACTGACATCAATAACGCGGAAAAAAATAAAGAAGACAACGACTTAGACATGGAGATCACTTGGGAGCCGGGTCAGTAAAACTTGTGTCTTGTGGCATCTTTTTGGAAATTTAGGTCTGGAATTTTGGACTGATTTATACTATTTGTTGTTGTATGCAGGATTGAAGGAAACAACAGAAAACATTGTGAGGAAAAAAGAAGAAGAGAAAGATAATGTCACGCCGTGGGACAAATATCTCCAGAAGAAGAAAGACAAGCAAACTAAAAAACGAGACGACATAAAGAAGAAGGAAGACAACATCGTCGAAGACAATTCAGATGAAGAGAGTGATGATTACATTCCTGCTGGTGTCGATATGGACGATCCATACTTCAAGGAGGAAATGGATAAATTGGACAACGACATACCAGGTTAGTTTATATTTATGTTTTTTTAAGATTGCGTTGTATTTGATCTCTAGCTGATAAAAGCTCAACGCTGTTATTTTCTAGAATAAAGCAATGCTACATTAATCTACTCTGATCCAACAGCCGCGATTCATTATGTCACAGTTGTTGAATCAATGAGTAGTACAGACTATTGATATATTGACTGTTTATTTAAGTCCTCCCCGGGCTACCTGTCAACTTAATTCTTAATACTAAATCTTGTATTAAATTAGTTGGCAAGAAGGCGAAAAAGAAGAACAAAAAGAAAAGAATCGGTGATAAAACTGAAGTTGAACTGAAGGAGGAGGCAGAAATCGCGCTACTAACAATGGACGAAACCGATCCGCGAAAGCACTTCTCACTTGAAAAGATAATGGAAAGCGAGGCTAAGATGTCGAAGAAGAAGAAGAAAAAATTAAAGCGAAAGAATCTCAACACGGATAAAACATTTGAGGATGACTTCAATGTACGTATACTACACAACTACATAGACATAGAATTAATACCTGTGCTGACAGTATACATGCCAGGTTTGATTATAAAACCTATAGCTGTTTATTTGAAAAGAGCATTGTATTTGATCTCTAGCTGATAAAAGCTCAACGCTGTTGTTTTCTAGAATAAAGCAATGCTACATTAATCTACTCTGATCCAACAGCCGCGAATCATTATGTCATAGTTGTTGAATGAATGAGTAGTACAGACTATTTGTATATGGCAAGATTTACGACAAGATTTGATTTTAACACATCAATATACAACTACAAGTATGTGTGATAAAACTTAACGTTATCGTTTATGACTGGTATACATCATTGATTATAATTTGCATATTTTTTTAATTTTTTTCCAGATTAATGTGGAAGATTCTCGATTCAAAGCAATATTTGAGAATCCTATGTATAACATAGATCCCTCAGCTCCCCAATTCAAAAACACCAAAGCTATGAACTCAATTATCACAGAGAAAGCTAAGCGCAGGAAAAGGAAAGACACTGACATTGACCCTAGTAGCATTGTTAGTGAATCTCGGCCAGCAACAGTTTCAGGGGAGAGTGATAAAAAGAAATTTAAGACCGATGTCGCATTAGCATCATTGGTGAAGTCAGTAAAAAACAAGACAAAAACATTAAATTCAAAGAAGACGAAGAAGCATCATTCATAGCGATAGCAGGATTTAGCATTTTGTGCAAACATTTATTTCGAAAATGTGGAATACAGTTGTGTTTAAGTTTTAATTTGAATAAATTATATATGCATGATACATGTGTACCATTTGTATGATTTAGGCATTCAATGATTTATTATCTAATTTACAGTGACAAGAAAACTTTTTTCGGTTCCCCTTTTATTAAATGAATCTTATACGGCACTGCTAGCATGGTTGACGACAATATGGTCCTCTTACAGACGCGTGACTTAATGAAATTTAATCCATACATGTACCCAGTTCTCACCAGGTGGTATCCAAACATGCAAATATCGCCCCTTGTCGTGGATTAGTTATACCACTTAAGAATAATCAGCGTTCCAAGCTTATCACTCATCAAAACCGTAGCAGCACCAACTACATTGTATACTATACAATCATGCAGACCTTCTGTACCTAATCCCCCTCTGTGTTTTGATCGCCTTGCTCTGATTCCTGCTCTTTTGTCGAAAGCTTCGGATTAGCGTTAGAATCGACGCCTCTCTGCTGGTTACGGGGAGACATTGGGATGTCCTCCTCAACATCTAGCCTAGTTACAGTTGCTCTGCTTGTTTGAGTATTCCCCTCGCTGGTCACCCTCACTCCCTGTGCGCGGCAGGGACACAGCACTGATACCAGGTGTGATCGGAAGTTTGAACCGCTGAGATTAAATAGTAAAAAGTTGATCGCATGGTTGACCAGATACAGGACGTACGTGACGTTAAGTGCCTGATTTAAAACTACGTCAACGTTGGTGACGTCCCACCGGTAGTGGCTGTAGTACCATGTGACTGTATATGGAATTCTGAGCAGAATGAAGGCGCTGGCCACCAACACTAGCATAAATGTCAGCTGTTTCTCCGCGCTGGTGCTGTACATGTCGCTCTTTAATTCTCCGCCTGCATTTCTAAATTTCATGCTGCTTATCAGGTTTTTGATAATTAGAGTGGTGAAAATGATAACTAGAATGCTGGTAACCACTTCGCCCAGCACCTTTGAGATGATAAGATTGCAGAGAGAGTACGCTTCACTCTGAGAGAAATCCAGTAGACAAATGCCCGGAGATCCAGGCGCAAATACCACGATGTCGAAGAAAAACGATCCATACGAGCCGAGGGTAAGACACGACATCAGCTCGAACAGAATGATGATCTTCGCTCGTGTTGCCGTGCTCAGGGATGAGGCGTGCAGGGGCCAGGCCACGATGATGTACCGCTCGACTGTGATGGTGGTGGTCAGCACGGCCGACCACAACTGTCCGCTATAACGTACGTGATTGACTAACTTACACAGTGCCGATGATCCATCCATAATACCACTCAGTCGGTTGATCCATTTCAGAAATTCCGCCAGTAACTCAATTGAGTCAGCTATTGCAAGAGCAATCAGATAATGTCCAGCACATGAGTTGCGAAGCTTCGTCCCTAAGAGGATTGCGAGTGCAAGAATGTTGCAGATGATTCCGACCAAAGCTATACAAGGTGTGGCGTAGAAATGGAACAATTCTGCTGGATCCTGTGTCCTCACGTTAATATATTCTGAGGTAGTATCTTCTGTGCTGGCAGTTACTAGAGTTACGTTAAGCAATGTCGTCACGGTCGACGTCAGATTATACGTCAAGTACGTGGTCGGAGACGTGACGATCGATTGTGATATATTTGATGATGTCACAAAGAGAGTTTCATTTGTAGATGTCATAGTGGCGTTAGAAAGTTGTGACGGAGTGCTTGTTACTGTCCAAACTCCTGAAACTGTTGTGTTATCCATTGCGATTCGTCTACTATTACCAACCTTGTTAAAAATGCGATTTTCTACATCACTGTAACAATGCGCTCGGATTTCTATCTAGGAGTAAGTGGCAGTAAAGAGCACCAGCTAAGTCGCCTTCTTTATAGCACACAGACCACTAATGTAACTAATGAAAAAAGATCAACGTCATTCCTTTGATTCCTTTGTGCTGCAATTCGGAAGCAAGGCCACAAAAATTGACGTCTGAAATAGAAACTATTCATTAGAGTTTTCCGCTGCGTATTCTCTATGTGCGTCTCGTCGCATGGGGTGCATATTGATAACAAATACGTCTTTACCACTGAGAATTATACTTTGGATAGGAATGCATTTTTGGTAAATTAGAGTTGATTCATTATGTCGATTAAGATTAAAACAAATGCTGTCCTTGTATCAGATGCCCCGATAATTACCCGGTAGATAAAAACGGCTTAATATTCATATATTTTCCTCTCGTAGAGATTAATAAATTGCAATAATGAAAAATAGTCTTGTCGTCATAATACTGAAATCACTTACTTTACAAATGGAAGCTTGTAACACATAGCGGTTACGTTCGTCCACGTTGAAGCACTCCTAGCTACTCGCGTACCGATGTTGCGCGTTTGAGATTCGGCGTGACATTTTCAGCTATCATCGTGCTATCTAAGACAAATTAACTTGTTTTGTTTGTCTAATTATTTACGATATCGCATTTGAAGGTTACGCGAGCGCATGATTTAATAGTCGTCTATCAGTTGGCGCTCACTAATTACAATTGCTGAAAAGCTCCACTTCCATCCATATGTTGCGCTATTAGTTGGCAGGCGCAAATATCGCCATAAAGCAGAGGTGTTATTCATTTTTTTGGGCACAACTGTGCATCTTAAGAAAAAACTAGTCACATAACCTTTTGGTCGGGAAATGACCGTCTGGATATCACTGCTGTATCAACGCATTCCGTTACATCTGATACTGTGCGTGCAGTTTGACACATTGTTTGTCAATTATTTTATAATTCCAGCTGCTTCCTCGTTTAGGCAGTGTGCCATATGTGACTTATGTTCAACTTGACCGGAATCTGTGTCCACGATCGGACAAATGTTATCTTCATACTGTAGATGTTAATGTCATGTTCTAAAGAAAAATATCCATAAGATATATACATATTCCAGAAAACGTCATGTCTGTTACCGGCGACCAGTTCCCAAATTAATCATCCTGTTTTGCTTTCTTCTTGCATTAAACAGGAACGTTCGTAACGTAGAAAATACTTTCTTAAGAATTAACGGTGAAAGATACCACCAGATAGGTGGACAGAAATTATCTGGTTCGTATAATTTATGACAGACAAAATATTTACTTTGTAATTACGAGGCATCCATACATGTAATAAAGGAGGCCAATAAAGCATTGTTTGACATCCACTGTTGTGACACATTCCGGGATCCGTACATACCGGTACACTTCATGTGAATCCACACATTTAGACCACGCTCATCCTCGCCTCAATTTATATTATAATGTGGGGTGTAACGCCTCAATTTCATCAGGTACAAAGTTAGGTGATCTTTGTTTGTATCTTTGCCATAGTTATATCAATCTCTCCAATTACCGGTTTATACAGGTAGTCCAGGCTAACATATGTAAATATATGTAAATAGTGGGCATGTCACGGAATACAGTACGCATTCACTTTTAATTCTAATACAGTAGATATCCTCTATAAGGCGGTCAGCGGGGGACAAGCCTAAAAAACCGCCTTATAGAGGATACCATGTATT
>JAXGGS010580912.1:0-10399 GCA_035585475.1 Armandia brevis | reverse complement strand
CACAGCCAGCCAGCAAGCAGGAGATTTCCTGTCGTGTATTTGCTGTGCTAATTAAACTTTGAATTTTATAACTTATCTAAGCAGATTTGTTATTCATCATGTGTAGCCTATCCTACACATGTTAAATATAAACAGTTGCCTGGACAACATATATCATGGAAGATGATATGGTTGTACGAATTAGAGTGACTCATGTGAGCGGTTAATGAAAGATTCAACCAACATTGATGCTTATGACAGTGCATCAAACGCACACAAATCTAAATATTCCAAAGCGGATGCAAATAATGTCATTGTAACCAAAACTGTGATATACGTACCGTAAATATCGGCTTTTTCGCATGAATAGTCTTCAGAGAAGCTGCAAGTTGGATAGTCACCTATAATCATTAACAGTTATTAGTTGAACAATGTCTCCAAAACACATACATTGATATCATCAATATGTTGATTGATTAAGGAAGAATATGTTATTCTTGAAAACCGAGAGAGATAGAGAGACATATTTTTAGATATGGGGAAAACATTCAAATTGTAATTATGGCAGAGGAATCAATAAATAGTGGCCAAGAAGACCCATGGTATACATATTATGTGCATCTATGGACGATTCCCTACTAATACAACTGGAAATAACCCATATGGACAAAATATTCATGGATAACAATTAAAATATTGATGAAATGTTAATATCCGTGTTACAATAATTCCACTAAAAATAAAAATCCTTGCACCTAGCCCTGTTGTTGAAAGTGATTGACTATGTACGATATATGTGTATAGATATATACTGTAGTGTCACAAATACCATATTCATGAACGCCGGGTTTAAAGCTGAATTCGTATAACCTTGTACGAAGGCTTCGTCAACATAAATGAGTGTCACCTTCAAGGTATGGCTCCTTACATCCACATCCCTCGTAAAATCCCTCTATCAAACATTCGCGCATACACCGTTCTTTTGAATACGGTCCAGTAAAATGTTTTAGCTCAACTCGTGAACAGTTTCCATAAGGTGGTTCTAAACTTTCAGTCTGTAATATGGTATTGATGTTAGTTTATATTGATTATGTACACATTTAAAAACGACTGACTTCCATCTTAATTGTATTGAAAAAGGGCTTAGATTTAACTGTTGTCAATCGGCATCCAACAAAAGCATGATCACTTGGAGCAACAGCAAATCCAATATTGTTCACATTTTCTAAGTCCTTTGGGTCATGCAAGTGAGCCTGCATAGAAATCCTGTAGTGTTAGAATGAAGTACTGTTTAATAAAAGGTAATTGCTCAAATATATGTGTAGTTCGAATTTGTACCTTTATACCAACATTATTGCGATAATAATTGATATGATCATAGTCTTCTATATTTATAGTCATCCTGACACCGTACTCAGCTCCTATAGTGTAATAATTTGTATCATCATTGTTATCATAATTGTTTGACATTCAAGTTTACATGGTGTTTTTACCATGATATAATGTTCATGATTTTAATCAGCTTGGCTCTAAGCTACATTAGCCACTTTACTAGCATGTATTTGGCAACACAATTTCAATTTGATATAATTTCGTTAAATTCATAGGCATTGAAGATGAACGCATATATTTAGGTAGGAATTTAAATGAGCTCTATTCTCTACAGCCTACTATAAACAAAGATAAAAAAGAACTTTTGAATATATGTTTTTTCATATTTATTTACCCATGTGCTAGCCTGATAGACTTTATTCCATTATCAAGATATATTCTTAACTTGATCATTTGTTGTTGACACCGATTTTATGACTTTTGTGGTTTTGTCAGAGGTTGTCATTCAACAAGTAATCAGAGTAACCCAGACGGTATTGTCACGTCACAATGACTGGGACGAAAGTTTTAGCTAATATTTGTCAGACGTTGTAAAGTTAAAAAGACGTCATTGTCACGTCATAAAAAATGTTACTGTACTTACATGTAGCACATGGAGCCAAGCTGTGCGCATTGGTGCGCGCTCCTCTCGCTACATAATGAACTCAACTCAACAGTTATACGGTTAAAACAAATGTCAACATTTTAATTGTTAAAAGGCTGGGCGCTCAGTGTCGATGTTTACGCTCGACACGAACATTGTCATACCTGTTAAGTCCTTCTGTAAAACTCCATTAGCGTTAAATGAGAACTGCCCGTTTTTGGTCAGTGTGTTTTGGAAAGAGTCTTCAGGACATCCCTGGCCATGCCATCCGCAGCTATGTATTTATACATGAAAATAGATGACCTTAGGTGAACATTTAGATAGCAATAACCAAATTGATAAAGTGATAATGAAACGACCTAAGATATATATATGAAACGCTTATTTGTGAATGCATGCAAACTACCAGCATGGGTTTTCTGTATAACTGACTTGATTAAAACCATAATAAATATGCAGTTACGTACTTAAACATCATCTGTTCATAGTCATGGCCCACAGCCCTTTCAAAATCATTCATATTCATACCTGGGATTTAGAAAAGAATATAGAAATTATAAAGAATTTTGCATAATTGCATATTTTATGTTTGATTATTCAATACAAATGATACATGAATCTGTAGATAACATCAAGCTAACTTAAACTTAGATTTCATGAAGTTTATTCTAACTACTCATAAATCCATAATTTGTCCATAAACCTGTTACTGTCCAAAATATTGAGATTTAGCTTTACCGGCTCTCAAATCTCGGAGCTCCATGACAAATTTACATCAAATCTCCGTCAAATTTTCTCCACGAAATCTACAACAAATGCGGCAATTTATCCGTCTGCCCTGGGGACGGAGCTCCAACAAAATTTACCGTGTAAACTGACGAAGAAATCATGGAGATTTGAGAGCCGGGTTGAGAGGTTTAATGAGACATCCAATGATGTTGCCCAGATTGTAATTTGAATTCAAACTCACTCCCAATATACTTAAGAACGTCCTCATAGCCATCTCTCAAGGTCAATGCATCCCCCCTGATAGTGTCCTTAGTCCAACCTATTTGACAAGCGCACCAATAATGAACTATGCAAATATTATATATTAATTAATACCATCTATATGAAATATGCACCAGTTTTGTAATCATAGATAATCAAATATTTGGTGCTTCTTGTCATTCATGATTATTCCGAGAGAAAGATGATATTTTCAGGAAATCAATTTGTATTGCTATGATAAAACTATTCTTGTATACCCACCGCCGAAAGGAACAGTACAGGAAGAAGAAAGCGGGGGTTCCTCTTCGCTGTAACCAAAAGTAGTGTATTGCATAGCAATGTATTTCATAGCAAAGCATTTGGCCTGGAGATCCTGAGATAGAGGATACACCGTTAGCAATATCTGAGTGGGAAAAATGTCTTCCGTGATCTCATAAAAGACATCGTTGTCACATTCACTAAGAGGTGGTTCGCGATCAGCAGTTGTCCCGTTCTCGAATGTTAATGTTATCACCAACTTAACATGGGCGGAAACTTTCCTTATCCCGATTTTCAAGGAGTGCATTTCATTCAAGCCTGGTACAATTGGTTCAATGTACATGTAGAGATTCGAACGTTCTTCCTTAACGCAGGTCTCTAAATATTTTTTACCTATGACCAGTGGGAAGAAGCATTATGAATATCATTCAATTCCTTACTTTTTCAAATTGCATGCTGTCGATTACTGATTGTCTATTGAATCGAAAACTCTGATACCAGAATTTGTTTTCTTTTTCATCCACCAGTTTGCCATGGTTGTTGATTGCCGCAAACCACAAATTCCGGACATGTTAAATGAGCAGAAATTATCATCCTCAACTGACTCAGCACCCGGTGTAACTACATAAGTAAGACACATTCTGATAAGGGTCAATCGTATAATACTGTAGTTGTCAAAGAGTCAGTGCTTTTATCACATTTAAAGTATTTTCCCCTTAGTATAGTGTTTACATACATAGTTGTCCATGCTGTAGTACACACTCTCCCTGTCGTCCTTTTATACCTAATATAACGGATGATTCGACACTTCCACCTGACACCATTATTTCAAGCTGAAACAACTCATATGCCTGGACTTTCACATCAAGGAAGAGTGTATTGTCCACCTCCCTCAGTCTGTTGTTTGTCTCTGATGTAAATAAGATCTGCTTCGTAGCCTTCCCATCCACAGTTTTTAGCACAGAGGACACAGAGATGAAAGAGTTGATGATGATGCTGACTTCTATGCACAGGTCGCCAGTAATGTTGACCAGTGGCGAAAAAAGATAACCGTAGGACATGCCACTTATCATATGAATTTTCTTGTGGGTCAAACTCATTTTCTGATCTGAAAATGCCAAATCGTAGACACAGATGCAAATGAAATCAAGGAATGCTGTTTGACAACTAATTATTTTCTTGGCGGTAATGACAACAAATTATTTCAAACCTGACTGATCCCAGTAAAACGGCTGCTCAGCATAATACAAATAACCACATGTATGATATTGGAATCCACAGTCAATGTCGAAAGGGTCAACTATCAGAGAGCATGTATAGTTTAAATAAGAAGACCACCTGATTTCAATTAGCTGTAAACTTGGAAATCAACTATTTGAACGAAATGTCTAATGAATAATTACCTGGAGTGCCCAGGGAAATATGCTGAGATGCAAATACACACGAGTCACCAAATCGTATATAGTTGAGATTAAGTTCTGCTAGCGGGTGGTCTTCAGTACTGGAGCTGATGAGAATGGAGTAAAACCCAGCAGGGAGGCACACCTTAGTGATGTGCAACTCTTCACCATCACCACTACCCAGGGATAGCTTAAATGAGAATAATAATAATATTTTACCAAACTGACTATACAGATACTTGCTAGTAGGTTAAACCACAGGCCCATTAACCTGCTTAATTAAAAGTATTATTATCATATTTCAAATGACATTTGAGACTACTTAACGTGCAAATATAATTGATAGCTGTTATATCAAATATCAAATATGAGTATGTTTTGTACTTACCGTTTCGCTGTCGAACAACACATGTTCAAAGGTGGACCCAGCTAATGTGTATAACCTAAATGATGATTTGAAATAAGACCAACTGAGTAGTAAATTGATGTCCTCCTCCACGTGGACGTCTGGAGACACAAGGCGCCCGACTTGGTACTGTCCGCCAAACTGAGCTCGACCCTCTGCTTATAAATTGGTTATCTAATAATGTGTACATGATATTCATATGCATCTTTTTGTCAATACGACTTTTGCAACTTTATTAAACAATATTACCTGTATCATTTTCCCAGTTCATGGAGTAGTAACCGCACAAATGATCGTCCTCAAACTCGCAGACCAAGGAAGGCGGTGGGTCATCTAAGCAGAAGGAAATAAAATTAAATGTTTTAACCATTTTCCTCGCTCCGATGACGTGCAGGAAAATACACATACCCAAATGATACATAAAGTAACCAGATTAGTATGAATGATATGTACACACCGTGACAAGCATTAGTTGAAATTTCCACTTGATTGATATGCATCTCCAAACTGTTTTCCTTGGTGGAAGATGCCTTTGGTGGGACAGTAACATCTAGTCGTACCTCTTCCCCTTCAAGGGAAAGATTACCTGATATATAACCCGAGTCTCCGTGAGATATCTTGTGAGTAACAAATGGCCCTGTGCTCAATGCCATAGTAATATTATGCTTATCGTCTGAATTTGGATCTAGATTCATTGGCTCAGGCTTAGATGATAGAAGTTTCGAGTTCACTATCTTGTAATGCATCCTGATGCAGATTGGATCCTCCTGCTGACTTGATTGCCCAGTCATGAAGGTATATATATTGATCAATGTGTAGCTACCACCATTGACCAAGTCCAGACTCAGAAAGTAGAGGTCTCCTATGGTAGACATGAAACCAGTGATTATTATAGATTAACGTGTTTGATGTAGATATGTTGAAAATGTACGAAATTATAAGACCTACCAGTTTTTCTGATAGCGTCCCTATATTTATGTTTTCTGACCCATCTAGTTTCCCCGGAATGAGTAGCGTCTCTCCATCCACATTGATCTAAGTTTGCAAATACACATATCTCACCAACTAACACAACCCCTACCTCATTCAGACAACCGTCTCCTATTTGTACATCTTTCACAGCCGCTATCTGTGAACGATCTGCAGCATATGACGTAAAGGTAAACCTATAGTTGTCATTATCAGGTGTTAACTTTGGTTGTATGTCACGAAAGTACAACTTATGCCATGAATCACCCAGACCACTCTGAGCTGTAAATATAACGTCGTGTATGACGTCATCACCGTGCACATACAGTAAACTAATGGTGAAGTTTCCGGTGATGTACATTTCTGCAGTAAGACATATTTTCTGATGATTTAAAACAACAGCCTGGATGACCAGTTCAGCTTTGTCAGTGAGAGATTCTATCTGATCTGCTGGCCGGTTATCAGGTAATAGCAGGGCTACAATATGTTAAATATGCACACATGAACAGATGAATTATTGTATTCTTCGGGTTGAAATCAATTATAAATCAACTTAAATGGTTTTGTGCATTGACTGTTTTCGCAGGCTATCTTACCTGTTTTACCTGTTTGGGTCCATAGATTGTCAATTTGGATTTCATAATTCAATGAGAATCGCTGACCCTTAGTAGATGGGCCACTAGTGAATATAATTTGGAATTTACTGGCATTTGCAAACGTTGCCGATTCTTTTAGTTGACAGTACACGTGGCTATCTTCAATGGAATCGTCCACCATGATCTGACAAATAAAGAAAGTATAATTTGGAAACTACCAGTACGAACAACCATCATTATCTAAAATGTAAGTCATTGAAACACTAATTTATACTCATTTGTGACGTGCGATTTAGAGTTAGCGCCTAAACAGACAAATGTTAGATACCTTTACAGTGTCTCGGCATTCGGAGGTGTCCAGATCTAAGGCTGTGAACTGTACCAGCACATTCGTTGCATTCTCCAGGTACACGTTAGTGATGCAGGTCGTATTTGCGGGAAAGGGCTTAGGAAACCCTGGCGATGTGATCGTTCCTTTCATTCCCATCAGCGTCTTGTTACATCCTTAAACACAACAAAAATAAAACAGCATGAAAAACTATTTTGATCCATGATATTGGTAGCGGAGCAAGTATTTGAATGTTATTGTCGACATGCTTAATAAGGTGGACCTTTATAATTAGAAATAAACACAGATAAAGGGGTCACCTTCATCATTGCTCAGAGTTTGAAAAAATATAACGGCTGATGCAGGAACGATCTCCCAGTCGTAGTTTGCGTTTGTAGAAAGACTTGTGATGCTGCAGTTCAGCATGGAGCTGCCTATCACAGGACAATAACTTTCCTTTCCAGATGGTTCAGGCTCAGGGTCAAACCGGCCTGCATCCAATTATATGTTATCTATGGCAATGTCACTCTCGAATGGAGTACCTGCAGTTGCTATGAACACCAGCTTGTACATCTCCATTGTCTGGTTAGGTAATCTGACTGTGACTTTCTCCCATGTATCAGACCGAAAATTATCAGAATTCCAGATCAGAATGTCGGGTAAGTAAACTTCGTTGGTGACGAACAGTTCTAGTTTTGTGAGAGGCTCACTGGGTAGTAGTTTGAGATGCAAATCAAAGGAAAGCGCCTCTCCTTCATCTCCATGTAAACCAGGGGAAGTGAGGCTGATCCTCCGTCCACGTGAGTAAATCCTCGAATCTAGGTACATGTAACTTCCTAGACAAAATCAAGCAAAGTATCACAATAACTATATCTAATTACTTAAGGAGGAATGAACATTCTTTGTATGTGGCATTAGCAATTTAAAGCTAGGGTATGTTATGCTTAATTTATCTAGGTACAAGACAGTTTTTCATAACTTTAATGAACATTTTGAATGTTTGTATTATCGTGAATATCATTTCAATATGCCAACCATATTTTGATCCTTCACTGTCGTATTTTGGGCTAGTTTTGTCAGAGTAACCGGGACCCTTGTGTCTCATCCAGTCAAACTCGCCATCAGTGGTAGAAGATGCCCAGCCACACATGAAGTTGTCTTCAAAACTGCAAGCTACCGTTCGTTTGCTCTCTTTAGTTACAAAATGGTGGAAGATTAGCATGGTATAAAGCAAGATGCGTTTACAAAAATACCATGGAGAATTGCTGCTTTTGAGATGCCTAGAGATGAATATTACCACATTTGAGTGTCTCATCACTGTTGTCACCACAATCGTCCGTACCATCACATTTCATCGAAGCTGGGATGCACATTCCAGACGCACATTGCATCCAGCCTGGTCTACAATCTGTAAGTTCAATTGAAAGCTAAGTTTTTTCACCTGCGACTATCATCTACATACACATATCTGCATATACATGTGAAGCATACCGCAGTAAGGGATGTCACATGGCTCAGCCTTAGACAAATCGCCTTCTACATAGCACATAGGAGATTTCCACCCAAGCCCAGGTATGTATCTGCAGTAGTTAGCCGCCTCCGTCAGGTTTACATCCGGGAGCAGTCCAAGGCTATAACCAAGGAAGGACACATCTGTCCATGAGGCACAATTCTGTCCATCAGCGGTCTTAGAATTGTGTCCTAAGTATTCACCTCCAGCTTTACTAATCAAACATTCTGAAATTGAGTATGGACGTCAGGCCCCGGAAGAGAAGAAATCAGACCCACTATTGGCTAAGTTTAGAAGTAATCGGAGTTATAAAAAAAATCTGAAAATGAAATCATACAAATTAACTCGCAGCATTGATTCAAGGTTTTTTCATATCACGCTATATAGTGCCCAATCCGAAACTTAAAACGTATTGATGTTTTAGTCTTTGTATTTCAAAAGGTGGCCATCTCTGATTAGCTCAACATATCAAATTCCCTGATCTTCCTTTACCTGAATAATTCCCACAATTATATATTTGTATGTCGTCTATTGCTAATCCACTGAGCACGTCCGTTTCATAACTGCCTGCTATTCCAACTCGATTAATCCCAACAGGAAGTGTAACCCAAACCCTAAAAGCATCGATGCAAACAACTTTCGGTAAACAATTTTGACTGCATACACCACTAAACACTTAAGTTCAGTTAACGTTTACCTCGTCCAGTCTTTTATTATGGTGCTCTCCTCATCAGCATTGTACGTATACCATACATGTGATCCCCTATCTTCTTGATGTGCATATATTAATAAAGCGGCAGGATCATCTCCGAGAGGCCAAACCATCATTGATATACATTTGTTGGTAGTGTTAATAAAAGGACTAAAGGTCAATGTGTCTTCGGGTGGTGATGGAGCAGAACTTATTGTCTCAGGCAGATAAAGATAGTGTCCAGTTTCTGAATAACACAGAATCAGAGCAAAGCATTATCATATTAAGAATTTATAAGCTGCACCATTTGCCAGTTGATTAAGTGGCTGCTGAAAGTCAGATCGATTTTACTTAATAATGTAAATGACGTGATTGGACAGGTTTTTGCTCACTTGACCCTATCGTATTGTCTGTATTCGCTTCATGTCCCTTTGCTTGAGCTATGATCCAACCTGAGCCAGTGGTTTCAAAGTCAAATACACAACCAGTCTCCAGCTCAAAATTACACCCTATTTTCACTGTAGCTGAAATGACAACAATAATCCTATAAGTTAAACGAATACTCCAAATAATGAATATAAGTGCTAATCATTTCGATGTCTTACGTGTGCATCTGCGCCTCCTATAATATTCTGTGTGATTTCTTTCTATCCTGGAATAGCCATATTGAGGTTCGTCGCCTGTATCAGCTGCCAAGGTGCAAGATCTGTTTTCTCGATCATATAAAAACCCGCTACATTCAACCGAATAGACATGTGAACATAAAGCCTGGCAGACCCCTCTGGATGTGGACGATATTTGTTTTTTCCACAAATCTAAACGAACATCGCTGGTCATGTTATAGTAGTAGTATGTGTCTTCAGTGCAGGCGTCTAGTGAATCTAATGACAAGTAAGAAAAGGAAATCTTGTCTCACATTTTCGAAGCATCTAACGTTACTTGGACTACCGGCTAATGATAAATACAGGTTATTATAAATTAACAACCTCCATTTCCAATAATTCCCGATTGATTTGTGCCTGGGAGATTGACCAAGAGATCATAGGCTCCACTTTCGAACAGTTGGCTCAATCTACAGATCATAATTAATATTACCTTCCTCAATGTCAGTAGCAATTTGTTCAGTTCAGTGAGAAAATATGCACATATTAGGCTTCATTATTATGCTTAATCTATCATTCATCCATAAACATGATTCGTTTAATGGTCCCCCACAACTGACCTGTATCTGTTCTCATTGCAGACTGTGACCACTGGAAATGGGAGACTGTCGCGATAATTCACGTCCACATTTACA
>JAXGGS010580690.1:0-10401 GCA_035585475.1 Armandia brevis | reverse complement strand
TATCGCGCTATTTATAGAGCCACTGCGACGACGTCACTAGAGTGACGTGATTACGTTCCCAATAGTACATGGGAACGGCACGTTATAATTATAACCGCATATAAACGCAATTATATTTTCATTCTTACAAATATAATTAGCTAGTATGAAGTGTTCGGAGGCTTTCTGCTAACTAACGGTAATTTAAATTTTGAATAAGGGTGTTAAAGATTTGGCTGTTACATTGGGGAATCATGTGAAAGAGATAAGATGATCTCTGACCAATTATGATAATCCGCTGGGAGTAACATCTGACAGGTGCTGGTCACTCAGGCGTGACCCCGATTGAAGTCAGTCGCATCATGGAGTTGCAACCACGCCGTGAAAAACACCGGACTAAACCGGACATAAAAAAGACACATTTATGTTAAACAATACACAAACATTACAAACATTGACAATACCTTTTATTGTTCAACAAACTTGGTATGTGCTGCTGAGGGAGGGGGGTGATTAGGTGCGAGATCTCAAAGAATGGGTGTGTCAAAGGAAAATTTGGTGGACAAAAAAGAGATATTTATTAAAGGAAAATGGGGGCATTATATTTGGATTGATGCAGGCCCCTTTAATGTGTGAGAACCTTGAATCTGATAAAAGGATAACCCGACTTTAAGTGTCAAAAGGGTTAGGCCTCGAAACCCTAAATTTATTATGTGCAATTTTTTTTATAGTTACTATCAATACCGGCAGCGCCAGTATAAAAGCTAGTGTTAAATATATTAAGTTATGCCTGGATACAACATAACTAAGCCACAGAAAAATGAAATATATGCAAATATATTTAAAAAAATTATAAGTGCTTCTTTAGGTTCATTATTTAGTAACATCTTTGATATTGAGATAAGGCCATTTTATGAATTTGGATATCAAACATAAGTAATTATCAGTTTCTTTCTTTGATCAATCACAGGCAAAGAGAGCACAGTTGTGGTTGTTGAACAAGGAGGGAATGCGACGCTTGTCGCCGCTGTTGATGGGAAACCAGAACCTGATATAACATGGAAGAGTAATGGGCAGCTTGTGTCTGAAACTTCAAATATCAGAATTGAGAAGAAACCAAATAGGGCGTATTTAACTCTGTCAAAATGCTCCTTAGATTTGTCTGGTAAAATCACTGTACAGGCAAATAATTGTCATGGGGCTGCAAGTGTCCACTGGTCATTTCAAGTGAATGGTAATTTTGAGAATGCATATTACCGCTGCCATATTTCTTAATATTAAGTCTTATTTATCAATTCAGTAGTCATGTTTGTTTTTAATCTCAAATTAGAAAAGCCTGTCAAACCAACCTTAGAGAACATTCATCCACAGACAATCCTAGCGGATGAAGAGGCAGTTTTCTCTACGTCTGTTACAGGGAAGCCAAGTCCTAAAGTTACATGGAGTCTTAACTCTGCTCGGTTGGATAATAGCCGTTCCAAAGTTGTTATTTCAGTCAGTGGTCCAACCCACCACTTACGACTGAGAGAGATCAAACCTGGGAAACACACAGTAACTGTGGTGGCCAGTAATCTGTGTGGGAAGGTGGAACAATCTGCTCAGCTCGACGTCAAAGGTAATACAGATAATAGAGCTTACTAATATTAACATACCTGACCTATCAAAATTATTTATATCATAAAAATAATAGCATTATTTATTTTCAGAAATACACATTTTTGAAATTGCGAAGGAACTACTTGCAGACTTGAAAGTGCCAGGTACATTATCAGTACTCCTTGTACCAATTTTTGTATTTGTAGATCATAAAATGCACAGTGTAAATGTACACCCCACTTAATGCACAGATGACTATTTCAACAAAGAGTTCAATGTGTGCTTCTGTGAAAGTTGTCATGCAGGAAGAGGAGACAACCTGAAATATCCCCGAGGGAACCCACCGATGGATTATGGTTTACCCATAGGATGGTGTAAATTTGGTCTTCAGTAAGTTTTATTGGATGTTTTATGCTTTAAAATTAAAACTATTATCCTACAAAATCTCCTTATCTTGATACCAGTACGAAGAGACAGGCCAAAGTCAAGAACATTTTTATGAACTGGCATGTTGCATTCCATGGAACCAAAGTGGAAAATGTGGCTAAAATTCTTGATGTTGGTGATTTCCTTCTGCCTGGTAAATATTTTTCATTTTTCTATCTCTAATTCAGGAGATTTTTTTAATCCTAGCAAACAATAGATGAGCTGTCTGGTGCATACATGTATAAGTTAGGGTGAGTGGCGTTTCAATTTATAGGAAAATTCTTCATGAAATAGACCAATGTATGAAGAATATTCATTACATGACATATATTGCCTGTAGAACGATAATGGGCGTGAATGTTTATTTTGATAGTAGGTTTTATCGTATATAAATATGATATTTATAAAAAAAATAGGTAAGGCCATATAAAATTAATAAAATGTCTTCAGACCCACGCACGTCAAAACCCTCGCCAAAGGAAAAAAGGCCTCCCACAAGCACCACCTCCATGGCCGAATTAAAAAAAAGGCTGCATCCCGCACCATCTCTGATTTAGCAAAAATAAAAAGCCGCACCACCTTCGGTCCTTATGTAAAACCCCCAAACTACTCCTGCCTCAAATGAAAAGCCCCCACATAAGTGAAAATTGGTTGCATCCTGTTTGTAGTCATTGTTTCGTATGCGTAAATGCATTGAAACACGAAAATAAAACCGCCTGCATCAGCCCCCAGTCAAAAATAAAAAGAGCCGCATCACTATCCTTACTAAATAAACGGGGCTGCCTCACCACCCAAAAGCCGACAAACCAATAGAAAACCAGCCTTTCAGCACCACCTCCGAGGTGGAAAATAAAAAAAGAGAACAAAAACGCCCGCCCCAATGCCGTTTCTCAGGGTCGAAAACACCTTTTTGAGAAACATTTTATTAATTTTATGGGGCTTGATACAAGGATCAACAATATGGTCAGATGATAAATCTTGAAAAAAAAATTTTCCCAGATTAAAACATTACACTAATTGTCATTATTACTGATCTCTTATTTACATGATATAAATGATATATTTGTATGTTTGATTCTGACGAAATTTTTCTAGATGTGAAATGGTATGGATCTTAAATACATTATAATAGTCGATGATACACTATGGTTGACTGTTGAATTTTGTTATACATTAGTATATGTATATCTCATTCCTTCATCAGGAGATGTGCCACCTTCGGGCCCAGAGATCAGAATTCCGGATAACCACTGGAAACCAGATCACACTGATGAGGGCATGAAACCCCCACCAGGACATGATACACAGAAGTTTTACTTCTCTCCATCAATCAGATATGCTGGACTAGAGGTGTACGCTCCAAAATGGGGGTTAGATATGAGTTACATGTTCTATCAACTTGAATAATTCAATATTATTCATATATCATTCACTTAACATTGCTTCGTATGATAAAATCATTGATGCTTTCTACAAGCTGGAAGAACCTGCGGTCTGGAAAGATCTACATGGTGCGCACAGCTTTCCAGGTCAGAATAGAGCCAGGTAGTTATGACATCACAAGCCACACTGTTAGAGCTTCTGGACACATCGATCCTCTCTTCCCCAACTCCCAACTGGAGTGGTCTACAAAGAAGAGGGGGGTTTCTATGCTTGTCGGACTCCTGGTGAAGATAGAGAGGGGGATGATGGAGGCAGATATAGGAACCCTCCAGCAAATCATGAAAGGCGAAAAACATGTTGAGCAAGGTAAAACAACACAATATTAGTCGTGTTATCATTGACTTCTTATTTCTCATAATTATCTTACGATCTTATCAAAGACCCATTATTTTCGAACCAACGCAGGTTTGTTCGGAGCAGATCCTTAGAAAACATGCTGTAGCCATGCTGATTGCCAAACATTAACACAGATTGAATTTCCCGATATATCAATGCTTCGATACGTTTTGAACGCGTGTATACTTTGGTTAGTATAAATAGCACTGCAAGTAAACATTATGAGTATATTTCTGAGAGTATTGACATCATATCATGTTGTCTTGAAATAATTTGTTCTAAGGCATCGGAATATCTACTTGTACATGCATTTGTACTTATTAAATGTATTGTACATATACATAAGTATAATAAGGCTGATTACTGATATTGATTTGTCGTCAACTATGTTCCTGTATAAACGCGCTTGTTATATCATTTTAACTCGGTGTTCAAACGCACACCCTTTGACGTTTTGTACCATCGGTAATTTTGTTTGAGTTTTAGTAGGCATTGGTCAGGAGATTATCCAATACAACTGCTTAAATGCTATAATGTTATTTTCTTGCGGACTGAATGATACACATACCTCTTTATCATTCCTTGGCTAACTGAATGTGATATGGATAGATATCCCATCGGTTGTCCTTTGCCGGATAACTATATATTTAACAGCATCATATGATCTGTATTCATATACACTGTACGAGTGACACTTGTGCACCCTATATGCTTATATTATTAGTTTATTTGGAGATTCCAGTGCACGATCCGGATTTTTTTTCATAGCCAACATATGCTCCCTTCACTGTAAATACAGCATAATGTTATAAACGACCTGTTATTATGCAAATGCATGCTCGTTATATGTTTGGGTACATATATGGATGGAATACTTCACGTTTATCTAATAAAAAGCAAATCTATTGGATTGTATCAATGTATTATTTAAGTATGTTTGTTCATATCGAAAAAGTATATGTGTGAAAGATCATAACTTCATGACATGAAACGTTCTTAATTCATTCATTAAAAAACAGTCAACCTTTATTTGATAACTAGAAAACACCACTTTTATCTCATTTTAACGCAGAATTAATGGTTGATTAATATCGATTGAAGTTTACTTAGCAGATTAGCTGTTAATAAAATCAACAATCAAACTGATGAACTGTTAAGTAAAAGACACTCGCACTACGTCGACGACCCTCTAATGCCTGCACATATGTTAAGTAAGAACTTAAGTGATGATTGGCGCGGGTTTGTGGCTTCCGGGGAGTGCGGAGAAGGCAGAAGTGGATGTGACGCTATACCACAGGTTGTGAATTGATCGAAAGTACATTGCTCATAAAATATTGGTTATTGTAAAAATTGCAGGACTTTATTGTTTTAAAAGATTGTCAGTTTCTAGCATTATATACTGAAAGGCGATCGGCGAGGGGTCCTTGACGTAGCGCGAGCGTCTATTCTGATGACCCTAGGCCCCCCTTCTTTACTGGGAAGTCACAACCCCGCTCCGATCGTGTATCATATAGGCCTAAACTGTAAGCTTGTATCACGACTTGCCTACAGGTTATAGCAGTCTGGAGGTTTAACTGCATATACATTTGTAAAATAGATCAAATAACATGCCCTCTGTCAATATTAGTACATGCACATCAACTCCTCCCTCCCCCCTGCGAGGAAGCCTCGACGGGTCGTCGACGTAGTGCGAGTATCTATATCGACGACCCTAGGTTCTTCGACGTAGCCTGGTGACTAAAGCGACTACCCTAGGGTCGTCGATATAGACCCTCTGGCTATGTCCAAGACCCAGCGAATGTTAAGCCTTGTCACACTCTTCTATTTTAATATGTCATTTTACAACATGATTATATCGAGATCGAATCAGCCCACAATATCAATATCCCATAACTTCCGTCTGTAGATTATGTGTCAGTACAGTCGACCTAAACTATAACGCGATCGTTTATCAGAAGCTGTTTGCTGTAACATAGGTTGTGAATTGTTCCCCTTAGGTTAGATTGAAAGTACATTGCTAATAACATATTGGTTATTGTAAAAATTGCAGGACTTTATTGTGCGGTTTTAAAAGTTTGTCATTTCTAGCATTTTATAGTGAGAGTCTCATGTATCTTAGTTTTATTACAGGTAAATCACAACTCTGTAATACGTTAGTCGCACACATGGTAAATCTATGAACCTAGAGTCGGCCAATGTTCACAGTCCTCGGGGTCGCTGAGATAAGACAATGTTACTAATATAAGGTTGTATAGATACGTGTTGTGGCATGTTATTTTATTACGCTCTATTATTCAACTGAGTAATTTATAATCATTATTTCAGGATTAACACACCCTTAAGTATCCACACCTTGTCATGCATATAAGCTCACTAACTTATAATTAATCAAACTTACATTAGAGAGGACTGTACATGTACATGCAGTGTTTGTAGTTGTACCCAAGTATATATGATAAGCCCAGAGGGACAGTTGACACTTTTTATTGGTCACACTTTGTTAGAGATGTTGGCTGTTATCTAAAAACAGGCGAACACTGATCTTTGATCGCCGAGCACCCTTAAACCATATTTATATTATAATTTATAATGTCAGAATAACATGACCACAAATAACAACTTTTACAATAGTTACTCGATATAGAGTGATTAGATAAAACGCGACATTCACAGTTGATATAACGTGGGTGTTTCATATATCAAGATTCTGTCCCAATCATGATGAGTGACCCTAAGTATAGTTTACATCATATTCCTAGTAATGTTCACCTTAACTTGTGCAGTAAAGATGGCTAATTAATGATGTTCCGTGAAAACATTTTATTGACGATAATCATTCATCGACATTTAAATATAGGCGGCGAAACGTGTCAGTGTTCTGTAGGTAGGTCGCAGCAATAACTCCGATAGGCTTTGATAAATAACATATCGCTTACACGGTTAAATTGGTATGTGAGATTATTAATGTCCTGATTATGATTAAGTAAAACTACCAAATGTAAGGATGTGCCCTCTGTCCCCAAGTTACACCAGCGAACAGACGGTCATATATAACACGGGTCTTATGTATCATCATATTTATAGAACTATTTCTATTTAAAATGGGCGTCGAAGAAATCTAGCCCAAGATAATGACGTAATTTAATATTTTAAACGCTCGCCTCATGTGTTATATCGAACATCAATACTCCAATGAATCATAAAAAAAATCATACTAATGCAAGATAATACCTTTATGACACGTTCCCCCAATGTGACATTACTCAGAAAAGAGATGTCAACAATTAAATCGAAGGAGGAAGTCAACGCGTGATTTCTTATGTAGACACATCGAGTATGCCAATATGTAAGCAAAGCGTCCCAGAGTGTACCATATATTATATCTAACGCTTCTCTTGAAGTCGAGTATATAAATATCAGCTGATCCTATGCTATACATGCTATGTCACAGTCGATGTTGTACAAGGTATATGCTCACATACACGGTGCTTCAATCTTCAGTCATGAGAGTCTATGTTATATCTTGGCCCCAAGATGTCAGGACATGTAGTTTACAGTCCAACTCGTGTTTTATCAGGTTATGAATTTCGATGTTTAATGTCAGGTTTGCCGCCCTGACTTATTGCTTCAATGTGTTGGAATGATCTGTTATGATTTTAAAACTGAATGTCAAGTTTTGTCTGATTTCCTAGATTTATGGTATTTAAGCAGGTTAAAGGGAGTAATTAAAAAAACTAAGCGAGACTTATATCCACAAGTAAACATCAACAAATTAGATTTAGAGATACTTATTTAAAAGTGCGCTGATGTAATGGGTTGACAATGATTCATCTTATCCATTATTTTGCGTGTGAAATTCAACGTAATCTGATATTCTAATTGAGGTAAGATTATCTATATCTATCTGAAGAACAGCTGATCATGTGTTGACATGTGTACACAGTGCGAGTGACACTTGTGCGCTATCTATCGGTGGTGCTCAACCCTCAATGGCAATATTATGTTATTTAGTTAGCACATTTACCGACAGATGTCAGTATTGTACGGCTTCTCGCTTTACCCACTGAGGCACGGTTAAGATGAGCGCTCATTTTCGATACCTGCGTCTTATCACGAATAGCTCTCAAAAATCTCAATCTCTAATATACATATACGACATGTACACATATTCAAGGTTATATGATTAAAAGTGAGAGTTGCAGGTTGGCGGCTACTTTAGGACACTCTCCAGTATTGTTAGTATGGACTTGTTGTAACTGATTGCACATTAATCGCATACGTGTTTGTATAAACTGCCGGCATGCACTTTTGATCTTTTTTCTGTTGATGTTATAGGTAACGACGATAGTACTTTGTTTGATACTCATTGATATCGATCACTTCAGTTCTCCAAGTTGGGAATAAAATTTATAATCAAATCGGTCATGGTCTAGTTAAAGATCGAGCAGCATAAACGTGTAACTCGCTTTACTGCTGTCCATGCGTCAATGGTGCTTCAACCAACAGTGTAAATATTAGGCCTAAATATTATGTTCTGTAGTTCGCATATTTACCGCCAGATGTCAGTCTAGGACAGCTTTGCCATTAAACACTGAGACATAGAATGGACGAACACTCGCATCAGAACCAAATAACTTTATCATATATCCCAGCCTCTCTGTCGCACCAACTCCATCCATGACGACACGGAAGAAAATAGCCACCATAAAACTCTCTAGAATGTCTGGACCGTCACTTTTCTTACTCTTCAATCTTATCTTAATTTATGTGAGTAATAATTACTTTGTCTGCTGGCGTCTTCAAAACTGATAATTACAGATGTAATAATTGATGTTTATGCGGACATTTTGATAGGCCATAACTTTATATTTACCGTTATTGTTATCATTTAATCAATCGATACCAATCAATGCATTACATTTTAGACGAGCTGTTATTTGCGTAAGTAAATCATATTACCTAATAATACTGTATTTATTGATAGTTATGCGAATATGTTGTTGCAGTATCGACTCAAGCTTGTTCATGAATGTTTTTTAATAGTAATAAACTTTTTTTTAAACACAGGGTAGGATCGAACCCACGAATATGTTAATGTGGCATCTTTAAAGCTGCGTGTCCACCTGAATCGTGTTAAACCCACAATGTATTAGATCTCAGTTTATTTCTGTAATATGGACATATATATGATGTATGTAGTCACCGCTATTTCATCGCAAGCCAAAGTTGAGCCATGCTGAGAGGTTGACAGCTTATTTGAGTGAGTGCCCAGTATTTTGAGCACGGGCTTAATTATAACAATTCATTACGCATTTACAACGATATTTTATAGTTTGCGTTTTACCATTGATAAACGCGGGTGAATCACATTCATATTAATTCTGATTATTTCAGCTACACGCGTTATATCGAGTAACAATATATGTAAGGTATAATTTACGGTCACCTATTAAGTTAGAGCTTTTGTATAGAAAAATCTCTCATCTTTTCACGATTCAGGATTGAAAGTTAATATCGCCCGCAACCTTACATGTAATATATATATAATGCTGAAATTAGTTGATCACAGTTTCAATCGAATTACCTATTACTAAGGAGCTCGATATATTGGTAATATTACTTATAGTATATTTTTCGTATTCAATTTATATAATCAAATGATTGTTAAAGGACATGTTTAGATCTTATAAATGCACATATTTCAAAGGGGCAAGCACAATCTGTGATAAACGCTTATTGAATGACAAAGCTCAAGTAATGTACAGAATGCATCACTACTTTAATTGCTGCAAATACATTCGTTTTAATAGTCCCATTCTGCCCAGTTTACACAAACATATTCTTAACAAATTGATATTTAGAAACCCCGTTAAGATAAAGACGCGTTCCCTACATCCTATTTATGGCGATTTGTATTATATAACTCCATGTAACTTTATTGATGTCTTTTGTCAAGATGTATTACAATCAGCTGTCTTTAGCTACATGCCTATAACCTTGTACTATTGTTAGATACAGCACGTGTAACTGAGTGAAGTAATTTACGCGGACGGGATTCTTAGTAGTTTAGGAGCAAATGACGACAATTAAACTGTAGTGTTATTCATAACAAAAACATGTATTAAATTTCTACAAAGTCGAAATGTGTTGCTGAAATGTTTATTCTTAGACGTTTCATATAAATCGTTTATTGCTGAACATATCAATTCATACTTTTAATACGGCTTACTCTTCTGAAAAAACTGTATAATTTTCAATATATTGTACTCAGAACTCAAAATAATTTATATGATTCATCATATAATGACATTTAGAATAAAACTATTCTCAGTATAAACGCAGCTGTTTATCGGCTACATATTTTTAATATTTCCATAAGTGGCCTCTATCTGGTTACCATAGACGACCTCCTTCTTAGCTCCATTTAATTGGACCACATCCTTCCTGCCATCCATGTTTGTATATTCAGTCCCAGACTGCTTGTCTTTACCCGGTTTGTCGGTTTGTTTCACGTGTTTGGCTTTGCCCCGTCCACCTAGCACGCTACTGAAGAGCTTGTACGCCAGGCTGTTCTTACTGCCCGGCTCGGGGGATTCCCTGGAGGTGTGGGGAGGCGAGGGA
>JAXGGS010580246.1:0-10403 GCA_035585475.1 Armandia brevis | reverse complement strand
CTATATTGTTTAGTGTGAAATAAGGATGAATATGTATGAAGTACCTACTTTTATATTTTAGGTAAATACAATGGAGATGTATACCTGCTGTTCAAATTTTTACTGCCTGGAGTGGTGAAAACTGTGTACAACATCAACAGCAAACAGCTGGCAAAAGTCTTCAGCTCGGTGAGTACTGGTTTACTATTAAATATCAATCAGATGTCTGGACCATACAAATCATTAACAGAATGGTTAATTTATATTAATGAATTACCAGATATCACATTGTAGTTAACAAATACATTGTACTTTCGTCAAAACAAGTACAGTTGATTTCAATTATAAAAACGCTGTCAATGGAGAGACTATTAGCTCCATGTTTCCTGAATATATGGATGGTGACATGATTATAAAGTTTTGAAATTACAGAAATGACGTCAAGGTATTAAGAGTTCACATAAACCGGTATAACGTTGAACTTGCTTTGCAGGTTTTTGGCGAGAGCCAGGAAGAAATGGTCGAGGATCTTGACAAGGGAGACGTTGCCGAGACGGTGAAGAATTACTTCGAGCAAAGTACACGGGTCAAGCCACAAACAAAGAGCACGCTATCAAATCACGAGGTACAATCTTTTAGTATTTTTTCATCAAAGGAATATTGTTATGGCCCCCCAAAAATATGCTACACCCCCAAATTTCATTGGCCACACCCCTTCATTGTAGACACAGAATGACCGATTCGTTTATCCTGAATTTTAGTGTAGCATCTCGTGAACTGTTCACGATATTGTCTCAAAAATAACGGCTTATTGATGAAAAATATACATGTATACATATATAATTCTGTTTGTTGTCGCCAGGTGCATGCTATGCTGGAAGAACTCTCGCACTTCACGAAAGAAGAAGATCAGCAGAGGGTGCTGACAAAGATGGCGAAGCGGAGCACCTCCAATGACCTGAAGATGATCGTCCGACTGATAAAACACGATCTCAGAATCAACGCAGGGGCCAAGCACATGTAAATAATCCTTCAACTTACTTATACTGTAAATAGTCCATTATATTACATGGACTGTAGATGCTCGAAATTACGTAAAATACTATGTACATATTAACTGTTTTCTCTATGGCTTTCGATGACGCAAGTTAAAGGACGCTCATGGAATATACTTGCTTACTTGATTTAAAGCGTCTTATGAAGTTTGTCTCCCGCTACCCACATTATATCGAACATCTCCTGTACATTAGCTGTAACTATCCTTACATTATAATTATTAACTTGCAGACTTGATGCCCTGGACCCAAACGCTTACGAAGCGTTCAAAGCCTCACGTGACCTGAAGGATGTCGTCGACAGGGTGGCCAAGTTAAAGGAGGAGGGAGCATCAAAGGGAGGACTCGGCAAGAAGCTGAGCGTCCGTGCGAACCTGATGACCCCTGTGCAGCCCATGCTGGTACGTGAGAGCAACAGTTCAAACATACCGTACCTGTTACCCTCGGTCGTTCTCTGCTATCTATTAAATTCGAACACATGTTGAGCAGAAGAAATGATACTCACTCTCTAGTCCATTACAAGTAGAATTCACACACCAGACTCACCGTTTTAATACTGTCGATACGTCTTGTTTAATATTAAATGCATTGTATGTGTAATATAGAAAATAATTATATAAATAGTGTTAAGATATTGGCATCATATTATAGACCCAAGCTTTCCATGTCACAAAATACGTTAGACTCCGCTTCTTTGTTATACTAAACTGATCGCATGAGGCCTTTAAGTTCGATACGTCCCAGATTCTTTTCATGAATATTTAATTGTATATGCTATTTACACGATGCAGGCCGAGGCCTGTAAGTCAGTGGAGTTCGCCTTCAAACGCTGCCCTAACGGAATCTACTCTGAGATAAAATACGACGGCGAGCGCGTGCAGGTTCACAAGCAGGGCGGCAAGTTCCAGTACTACTCACGCAGCTTGAAGCCGGTGCTCGCTCACAAGGTGGCGCACTTTGAGAAGTATATACCCAAGGCGTTCCCGCACGGCAATGACCTGATACTGGACGCTGAGGTTCTGCTGATAGACACAAAC
The DNA here is from genome assembly GCA_035585475.1 of Armandia brevis. Lineage (NCBI taxonomy): Eukaryota > Metazoa > Annelida > Polychaeta > Opheliidae > Armandia > Armandia brevis. The sequence continues at coordinate 8,332 of JAXGGS010580246.1, read as the reverse complement.
ACCGGCAAACCGCTTCCGTTCGGCACGCTCGGGGTTCACAAGGTCAGCGATTTATAAAGATGCCAACTACCGTAAAATAATATCTAAAACCTCCATTTTTTGTTAATTATTTTATTGGTGCGTTCAAGTAGAGAACCATCTTATGATTATACTGTTCAATGTTTTCGTGACGTGCTTTGTGAACTAGGGTGCGACTTATGTTCTTTAACCCATGATTCGCGATAGTTTCTCAAGACTTTGACACGACGTTTAGATAATGCATTTCTGTTATGTGGAATTTTGTATTTCAGAAATCGGCGTTTTCTGATGCCAACGTCTGTCTATTCATCTTTGACTGTCTACACTACAACGGAGAAAGTTTGATGGACAAGTAAGTCATCTCAACAGATATAAATTCCGTACATAGCTGTGGTTTAGTTTCTGACGTCATAGCCACGTAATGTTCGCTTACCGTCACGTCTTGACGTCATGTTATAGGCCAATCAAAAAGCGGCGTAAGTTTCTGCTGGAGAACATGACTGAGGTGGAGAACAGGATTCTCTTCTCGGAGATGCAGCACATCACAGAACCGGACGAGCTGAAGGAGATGATGCTGAAAGTATTCAGGGAGGGACTCGAGGGTCTCGTCCTCAAAGATGTCATGGTAAATTAATGTGATTGTGTGATACAAGATACCCTCGCTATAATGCGGATAACAGGGGATATACCCCCAAATCCGCATTATAGAGATATATCTATATTGTAGCTCTGAAAAGTGATGGTTCCCGTTATAAAGAGACGTAGAAAGACAAACAAAACGAACTAGCTAAGAAGGGCTGAAGAAATCGACCATATATTTTATAAAATATTTACTATTTATTATACAATGTACGGTATATAGAATCGTTTAAATGGGAACATGTCGTAATTTTGGACCTGTGCTATATCGAGTGTATCTTGTATCTACATGTATACCAAAAATGTTCAGGTTTTCGTGTAACAGATTTTGTAATTATTTGCTGAAACTGATTATTTACCTTGCCAGAGTGTTTACGAGCCTGGAAAACGCCACTGGCTGAAGGTGAAGAAGGATTACCTGGCGGAAGGCGCCATGGCTGACAGCGCAGATCTCGTGGTTTTAGGAGCTTATTTCGGCACCGGCAACAAAGGTATAAACAAGTCAATTTTATGTTCATTCATTATCGTTGTCCTATTTCTGCAGGTTTGACTTATTTAATAATCGCCGCTTACTTCTTTGAAACCAAATAATTATATTTCACCAAGTTGAACGACTGGTGGGAGGTTATGAAACACAGTCTGACAACGGAGAGGGTAAATGCATTAACACATTTCATCGTTGCTTAAGATTACGATTGTTCTTGTTTCCTGTTTTGTGCAGATTTCTGCGACGTTTTATTCTTGTTCATGCGTTCTTTGTAAGCATGGTAATTTGGTACTAACCGACGATAGCTAATCATCGTTCATTTTCATTTATCTAACCCAGTTATTTCATTCAGTAATATGTAGCTCATCATTCGATAGCTCTGACGGCCAGTTTGATTTATAAATACACGTGTACACCACAACGACATCGGCTGAGTGTAGAAATATGACTACTGGTAGTCATTTATAAGATCTAATTTCGATTTGTGGTTTTATGAATGTGACCAGAGGTCAGAGGTCAGAGGTCAGAGGTCAACGGTCGGTAAATAACAGAATTCTTAATAGGATGTCAGTAAAATTAACATACATGTATATGTGTATCAGATGATAATATATATAACAGGTCCTACATAACAGCAGAACTTGACTTTGCCTACGTGATTGTGGACATGTACTTGTTATTTCAGGAGGTATTATGTCTGTGTTCCTGATATACCTATATATTTATTATTAATTCAGGAGGTATTATGTCTGTGTTCCTGATGGGAGTTTACGACGAGCACACTAACTCCTGGCGGACGGTGACTAAATGTCACGGAGGTTTTGATGACGCCCTCCTGGAGAAGCTGCAGAAAGAGCTGAACATGGTGAAGATCAGCAAGGATTATGATAAAATCCCCAAGTGGCTCCGGTGCAGCAGAAATCTGGCGCCCGACTTCGTCACCAAGGATCCAAAGGTAAGCGCTGCGCTTTAACAAATAGCTAGAAAAATGATCACCAAACGCTCTCAATTTTCCCTATAAATTCAGTGTTGTAAACGATTCCCAACTGTTCATGTATATTCTCACTTTGATTACCTATAGGTTAGCACCATTTCAGAATTCCATCAAATCTTCTCAATTATGGCTATCAAAATCATTCGTATTGAAGAATTCGCTATTTCTCTTGACATGTCGCACAGGAAGATATTTATATAATGTTTATTTAATGTAGAATTCTCCGGTGTGGGAGATCACTGGGGCTGAGTTCAGTAAGTCGGAGAGCCACACAGCAGACGGCATCTCCATCCGCTTCCCGCGCATGACAAAAATCAGGAAAGATAAATCGTGGAAGGAGGCAACGGATCTCACCCGTCTCAAGGTAAATAGTATCAAATACTGCAGTACTACTGAGGTTATACTACTGTTTGTATTAAGTAGACTCCTGCTATAACGCGGTTGACGTGTGGAAAGCATTAAAACCGCGTTATAGCGAGCTGCCCTTTTTTGCTTTTGCTCACCTTTCACTCGCGTTATAGCGAGAGTCTACTGAATATATCAAGATAAGCAAGCACAAATTTCATGTTTGAGTCATCATTTAAATCTCGGAGTAGAGTTTGGGTACTTTGATCTCGTCTGTATTTCTGATGATTCAGTTCTGTTACTTATTTAATTCCCAGGAGTTGTACAAAACGTCCAAGGAATACTCCGACATTCCCGACCTGCTCGGGGGGAGTCCCTCCAAGGGAAAGGTCGGTAAGAAAGCCACGCCGAAGAAGGCGGCCGCGAAAAGTGACGACGAGGATATGGATGTGGATGACGCTGCTCCTAGCACCTCAAGGTCACCGGCTAAAAAGAGGAAAGCTGCCGACAGCGATGATGAGGAAGATGCGCCATCTTATAAAAAGGTACCCGACAGTACGCATAGAGTTTACTGATATATAGGGTTGTGGTTTTGGGTACAAACATACATGTAGTATATATCAATGTTAAATGTCAGATTCTACAAATATGTACGGTTTTATTATATACATGTACAGTAGAGGCTCAATTTAACATTGATAGCGGGGTATAGGCCCGAAAACTTGGAGATAACCGCGTTATAAAGAACTGTAGAAAAACATATCACGGGACGCGATAGACCCGCGTTATATTGAGCATCTACTGCATCATATCTTCACAGCTGTTGTACTAACCTTAAATCCCATGTAAACTTATTACCTCAAATAATCCTCAATCAACTATAACTGTGTATTATCCACCTCTAATGCTGTGGATAGCTAATTATTTACAAACGTTACCTGTCACAATTACATCAGCCCGTGCAATCCAATGCTCATTCACAAGCACGACATATAGTATCACATGTTCACAATATTATATCACCATTCTGCCCAAACTATAATACTTATACAATATATCAACACCTCATTCTCAACCAGTAATCTATCTATGAAACTCTGACTACACCGAGTTAAGCTGTCAATTATTGTGATTCTGTATCACCACGGACTTATAATTGTACTATCGGAGCACACCCGAAGTGGGCGAGCTAGTTATGGCTCCGGCCCCTTTTGACCACCGATTGTCAAATTTCTCTGTCACCATATACATCATTATCGTGAATATGTCAATAAATCTTCTCAAATCAAATCAAACCTATAATCGTATTTTCAGGCCACCAAAGCGCCCTGCAAGTATGGACCCGGATGTTACCAGAAGAACCCGGATCACAGGAAACAATTCTCTCACAGCTCAGACTCAAACGGCGTGGCCAAGAATAAGGTATTAAAACATATAGAATAGAATATAGTTTTAATTAAGGACCTCCCTCCAATACAGGATGTGGTTACCTCCAACAAAGATGTATAATATCTAAACAATATCAACATATAACTCAAGTCGCAAGTTGAGTTAATTTGAATTCTGTTGACATTTATGTGTATTTGTATTTTTTAGCATCTTCCCGATGTGTTTACTGGACTGAAGTTTTTCCTGCCTAAGGGAGTGGATAAACGAGACACAATGGAGCGTTACATCATCGCGTATCCTTTCTACTACAGCATGATACAATATTTCACAACCTACACAATTCACGTCACATTAATTATACACATTTATCATGTTTAATATCTGTACGTTCGATATATTCAAATAATTACAAAACTCTTGTGCAAGAGCGTTATCCTTAATCGCACTCAGTTACAATGGTGATGTAGTCGAGGAATTTGAAAAAGATGAAGCCACTCACGTCATCGAGCTAAAGGTAAACGTTCACTTCTATTTATATATCTATTTTTTATTCTCAATTTGATAACTGAAGCTTGACTCTGATCATGTGCACGATCAACGTCACCGACGAGCTAAATTGTTTTTATTTTCAGGCTGGCGAGGGTGGCTCTAAGGGCGTGTCGCAAGATTGGGTTTGGAAATGTATCAAAGCAAAGAAGTTCCTCGCGAAATAAACCACAGTATACTACTGCACATGCACCATATACTACTATATATGCGCCATATACTACTGTATATGCGCCATATACTACTGTACGTGCACCATATACTACTCAATGCAGCGATCAACTTTGACCCAACAAACAGGCAGCCCCCTTACCAGCACTCGTGCTACATTAAATTATATATACCGCACTTTGCACAAATATCATAGATATATATCATGCTACGATCATGAACTTGATAAGTTATGATTAAGAAACAGTGTTGTATTTATACCTCTTAGTTTAATATTTATAATAGAAGGTGTTCATCTTTCCGTTTGATGCTTATGTCTCGTATATGTGTTTAGCTCTCCCCGAATCGATAATATGTGATTTGTTTTTTGACTGTTTAGTCGTGTCTAAAACTGATATTTTCTAGTTATACACACTTTAATGCTTGTAATGAAGTCATAATTCTATTTGGTGGAATAATTTGTACTAAGCATTATTTTATTTCAAATTGATGACACCGTAATTGTATGAATGACGAAACAATGATACAATTTTAACATTTTACTCCATGAATCCAGTGCTTTGTTAAACCACAAAGCCATGCACTGATGACTTAAACATATTCTTCATGTAGCAAGTAATATCCACTTTATTATGTAATGTACAATTATGTGAGGCCCCGCATTATGATATATAGCGTACATGTACATGTACAGTTGTATGTGTATTCAGTGATTCATCACCATATCTGTATAATGCACAGTATTGTTTGCCCCGCACGGCACATGATGATCACATGATGATCACATGATGATCACATGATCCCTCATAAACCACGTGTCATTCAGGTATAAAAACTACGTAAATTCTGTGATATCAAGCCAATGTCTATAACCAGCAACCGATAGATAAATGTACATTGATTAAGCTCCTTAATATTTGTGATTCGATATGCATCCATATTCTTGCATATAATTCCGCGTGTATCCGAAAGCTAGTAGAAATAAAATCTTGTACCCGTATGTTCTGCAGCGTTTATTGTTTGTCCGTTTTTGGTTTCACGGTGATCTCCTCTATTATTGGGATCTCCGAGCAGGTTTAAATCATTCTTTGGTGGGCTGCGTTTTTTATCCGAAACACTCGGATTTGACTTATTTATTGAAGAACGTGTTGTACGACAACTTCCAATCCGGCATCAAACTTGGCAGTGCACGCCCTTTCTCGGCAAACACTGGAAGGAAAAAGTCGAGAATTAATTCACCACGCATATTGAATATCATACAAGGATGCAGTCCATCATACCCCCACCAAGCCAGTTACATAATAACGAGGCTCGCACACAAACTTTGGGCCGAGTCTCACCAGATCGAACTGATCAGCACTTGCGAAAGCTATAAAATTAATTATTGAAAATATTTCTGCCATGCATGCCGCGTGTAATAAATAAAACTACCCGAGTCTTCCAATTTGCGAATCTCCGTTTAAAAAATATCGACATTTGAAGCACTACAAGCTTGGTCAATGTTTTATCATCATTAAACCGCGTGTATAATTCAGTATTAATCTAAGCATGCCTCGACTGTACCAAGTGTGTCACGTATGTCTCATTGAATTTATTCTTGAATCCGCGAATTCACCATGTTAATGTTGAACAAATAAATAGATTAATAAATAAATAATAACCAGGACAATGCGCTGCATTGTTGCCTTACCTCTCTGTTTGACACCTTTGTCGAAGTTTTTATAGGTTTTGTAAAAGTTGTTGCCTTACCTCTCTGTATGACACCTTTGCCGAAGTTTTTGTAGGTTTTGTAAAAGTTGTTAGCTTACCTCTCTGTTTGACACCTTTGCCGAAGTTTTTGTAGGTTTTGTAAAAGTTGTTAGCTTACCTCTCTGTTTGACACCTTTGCCGAAGTTTTTATAGGTTTTGTAGAGGTTGATGATCAGAGCGAATCTGACTAAGATGGCGACACAACCGCAGACGATGGAAACCACGGCCAGGGAAAAATCATCCTGCTGTGTCACAGACTGTGGAGTAAAAATGTAACAATAATCAAACACTGTTCCCTGCTTAACAGTAAAAATTAATACCTCTTTTAAATAAGATCGATGATCGATATAATGCGGGTAGAGGGGTACCAGCCTTATAACCGTTTTTAATCGATTGGCATATAGTCTTATTGGCGAGCTTTTGACCCGGGTTATAGACAGCAATAGACAAACCAAATTAGGGACAGGATATACCCGAAATTGTTTTAAAAAAAAGGAACCGCCGCACCCCTTGTTTCATTTGTTTTTAAAAAAACTGCCGCACTATCCCTGGCAAAAATAAAATCTGCCGCCCGCACCCCCTTCTCAAGCCAAAAAACTGCTTCAGAAACTAATCATTAATTTTACGCAGCCTTATGATTACTAGTATACTAAATATTACTCCGTTTGTAACTCACCAAGTAGAGCGTGTACACGTTATATGCGGGTTGAAGCGGAGAGAACACTAAATACAAGTAAAACAAGCGTTTCTCCTCCGATTTGATGGTGAAATACGCCAGAATTGTCACCAGGATGACCAGGATGATTCCACCGACTAGTAACACTATGTAAACCGCCGGCATGTGATCTCGGGCCAAAAACAATATCGTGGACAACTGAAACGGTAAAGAAAATGCATTGTAATCTTTAAATTTACGGGTACAGATCGAAATTATCGCATCTTTAACGCGTATTCATATCTTGCAATGCTTCTTATATTGATAAGAACATCTAGTATCTAAGCCGATTCCAATTCAATAATAAATATTTCTGACAAATAACAATTACCATATATACCTGCGTATAAAATGAGGCAGGATTTTAGACTTTTGCTTTTGCAGTTTTTAAAGTAACTGTTACTCTATATCTCAAATTTTGTATATTTTATTTATATGATTATAATTATTATAATTGTTATAATTTTTATCTCCACGCATGTACAGCGCTTAGAACTCTAAGATAAGCGCTATATAAATAATAATAATAATAACCAAAGGGCCTGATTTTCCCCATTATTTTCAGTATTTCGGTATTTAAGTTGATGAATCTAACTCACGCTTAGTTGGAGGTCGAAGGCGATCATGGCCAGAGCGGAGAAGGCGGCGAACACTGCGTCCTGGAGTTCTATATTCATCCCTATCGTCCTGAACACCAGATGCCTCGAGTCGTAGTAATCTTTACCGTAATAACACGCGAAAATAATGATGATAGGCCCGACCACCCACGTGTACAGAATACAAATCTGAAAACATAAGAAGCGTGGTCAAAAGTGGTTAATTAGTATGTACCATTTAAATAACATCGGGAATTGTAGAGACTGAGCTCTTGTTTTTACACCGACTTAGGGTTGTGGTAATTAAGGGCGCATCATTAGAATAATATGCGCGTATAACGTACAAGGACAGCTATCTGACTGAGCCCGAGCTCTGAGCCGATGATGGTGACGTAGATGAGGAGGATGAGGCAGCTGATGACGAGGATGCACATCTCCAGCGGCCGCTCCTTCTTAATCCCGTGTATCGTGTAATACAGGCAAAATCCTGGAGAAATAAATAACAATAATATCTTGTGTAATACAGGCAAAATCCTGCAGAAATAAATAACAATAATATCTTGTGTAATACAGGCAAAATCCTGCAGAAATAAATAACAATTATAACTTGTGTAATACAGGCAAAATCCTGCAGAAATAAATAACAATAATATCTTGTGTAATACAGGCAAAATCCTGCAGAA
>JAXGGS010580024.1:0-10404 GCA_035585475.1 Armandia brevis | reverse complement strand
TTAATTTCCAACAATTCTATCGAACTCATGAACTTCAGGATAATCAATGGGGTAGCAACATGTGGAGAGTTCAATTGATGATAAACTGCGAAAAATTGTTGGAAAGTTGGTTTGAAGTTCGCGGATTCTTCAACGGCAGGCTCGAAAACAGTGTTTCATCAACCAGGTTTTCTCATGTCAAGGAAGCCCTTATTATTATGGGAACCATCTTTCCAAATGATACCGAACTATACTTTCCATGGACTCGGAGCTAGAATTGTATATAGTAAAATTATTTTTATTATTATTATTACATGAACTAACTTTAATTCGCTATAACAGTGTGCATGCAGTCATATGACCTCTATATTGCACGCCGTGTTTACCAAAATTGTGACCTAAAAATTTTAATGATGGTTGATTATATAAAAGAAATAACATTTGTTACTCCGCTTTTTGATTGGATAATTATGATCTGCTAAATGCCCAACCCAGTAAATAGGAAGACTAACTGTGACGTTTGTAATAATTATTCGGTCTGGTAGCAACTATATAAAAATATTTCGTGCTTGAAACTTCAATAATACTGCAGCGCTTCAGGCAAGTTATAAGTATTTGAAGATAGATCATAAATGATAGAAGCGCGCAACTATACTGATGAATATTGAAATCCCGTTATGTGCTTACATTTTCATTTCACCGCATGTCAAAATCTAAAAGCAATTTTACATGGATAGATGTTGCTTGTTCTCGAATTATACCTAATTTCATGATAATAAAACAATGGAAATTGCACATAATTTGCACACAAAGTGGACCCCTCGAGAGAGAGTACTTAAGTACCTTCTGTGGAGCAATACATATTGCCATTATCCACAGTTCATGTTGGAACAGCGACGGCATGACTATGCTAGGTTTAAGAGTTGCACTGGTGCTCCTCTCCCTGGGCCTCTCGGGTTCTCTTGCTAAGGTGACATGTCCCAATACCCCAGGTGAAGGAATACCCGGTTTAGACGCCTTAATGAAAACTTCCACCGAGGGCTACGTGTTCCATGTTGGTGATCTGGCTCCCTGTGAATGTAGATACGGATATGTAGCGTCCTATATAAGTTGTATGGCGGTTTGTGGGGAGGATGGCACCTGGAAGACCCACAAAGAGGTATTCGATCCACCAACTGGTCCGAAAGAGTACTCTTGCGTTTCTATTCCGTGTACCGGCGTACCGGTAGATGTCATACTCGGATCCTTCGAAAGTCATGACCCTTTGGCCCGCTCTTGGGGGGTAAGTCAAATCTATTATTAAATGTCCTTTAACATATCTATATCATACTTAGCATAGTGCACTTTATGATTGATGTAGGTAGGAGACAAGGCGGTATACTCCTGTGAGGAGGGTTACATGCTGGCCAGAGAGGGAGAAACTGCAGCTGAGTGCATTCCAGATGGTAAAGGAGGAGGCAAGTGGCATTATCCAAACGGAGAGCCCAGTTGTATACCTCTAGACCACTGCTTGGAGCCGCCGGAGGTTGAACATGCTACTATAGTCAGTCACAATGGCTCGGAGCGGTACGGTCAAGCAGTGTATGAATGCCCAGACGAGTACAGGATGATGGGAGATGGCGTTGCCAGGTGCATGAGAGCTTGGATGTACATCAAGCCATTAAGGAAGAGGCACCACGCATACCTATGGGTCTACATACCTCAATGTCAATCGTTTTGTTCGCCTCCTGATAGCGAGAAGGGAGACATCAGTGAGTCACTACTCACTATCAAGAAATGTGTGCGCTCAGCAACCAACGGTGGAGATACGGAGACGTGCGAGCAGCCAGTCGACTATAAAGTGAAGAAAACAGACGGAGCCGAACCTCAATTCTTACCCGGTGTTACTTTGAAATTCCAAGGCAAAGAGTTGTGTGTAGCCATGCTGACCGATCAGCAAAAATATCAGTCGGTCAGCGGTTATCGAATCTATGATGTTGGTTCTCCGAGAGATGATGTCTGTCGCAGTGTCTGCATGGATCCATGTCACGGATTTGAACGGATATACACAGAAGATACATCACAGTACCTGGATGACAACAGACCATTGCATCAGTCGCAAACCATTTATAAGTTCAAAACCCATTGTTATAAGTGAATAATACATTGTAATCACGTAATCTATCAGTTCTAATTAAACCCTCTTCATCCAATCGCAGTACCAAGTGTTGCATATCGCAATATTATCTTGCAATTAATGTACTTTTATAACACCTAAACAAGCTTAATCCTAAACAACTGTTTATTAATTTTCCACAAAAACATGCATATGGTTTAAAAAACAATAAATGGCTGACCATTATAATGCTTTACACCGCTGAGTAGTATTCGCGCATGACCCAATACAACGTATGACGTCACATCGATATCAAACATATATTAATTTGATGATTGCCTAGAAATAAGTGTGAGAGTATGTCTATGACCTTCAATCAGAAAGTTGACGCGTGTTAAACATTAGCGTTGCGACTGTTCATGAAGGGTGAACCGTAAACAACTGTAACGATAGTAGTAGTGTATGCGTGGTTTATCTACCGACTGATCAAATGTGAGAGATTGATTATATTCAGTGAATACATCTACCTCATATCGTCAAATTGTTGAATAATTTAGCTGTATTCATATATTTAATATCTCAAGAATTAGCTTGATTCTTCTTAACTTGTTCCAACGAAAGTAAACATGATGAATTATTTCATAAGCTAAGGTTTCAAACAAAGGCGTGTAAAACAAAACGGAGTTATGTAACTGACATATACGGTGTCGATATAGCCTTTTAGTATCTGAGTAGTCCAGAACATTTACCTTTGATCTATTGTTCATAGTGGGGGCAGGAGGTACTCTTCAAGCCGTGCCATTATGGATAACAGTAGTATTGAGATAGTAATACTTAAGATGTGGCATTGGTGCTTAAAAGCCGTCTACCCATAGGGCACATGTGGAGAATCGGCAGTGTCAAATAAGTTCCAAATAACCGTGCAGTTGAATGTGCGTCCCATTCAAATGTCCAGTTACTGCTGGCAAAACCGTCAATCGATAGGTGTATTATCATGAGTGATACAAACATAATTTGCAAATGTTTCCATTAAAATAGCCTAAGATGTTGAGCCCATGTATGTGTATTCTAACCTCGCCGTACATTTAACAACACATTGTGACCGGGTGAACCATGAACTTACACGCACTGAGCTCTCAACTAGATTGTAATCTGATAGGTATTGTATTGATTAACATGTTATTATAATGATAATTTTATCCCTAGTATGTATAAATGGAGTGTCTGTGAGAGGAGTGGCGAAGAGAGCACGGGACATGTAAGATGTTACCCGTTTGAGGGTTTGACGAAGGGCGACTGGGGTTGTGTTTATGTGGGCACTCGAGATTGTTGCTGATTTCACCCCGACACTTATCAATTATCTTGGGTCTGAAAGACGTACATATATATATTATGCTGTTTGTTATAGTGTCAGCCATGTGTTATATAAGAAACAAACATCATAAGTTTGATATTCTTGTATATAACTCTTTTCCATATCGATTTATCATTAGTATCGCCTTGAATAAACACTAAGCGGTACCGGCATCCCGTCTCTGTGTGCATTATGTGAGACTTATATCACCATGTTATATTGTTTAACATGGTCACATGAATTGCTGCATGATGCTGTGACCGTGTTGTTCAGAGCGGCGCCACTTTTAATCTAAAGTATTTTATAACCATATGAACTCGATAGGATTGATATCTAGTGATTCATTGTCAAAGTTAGCTTACGTAGAATATATATTGATGAAGCTCGTTGTTATTGGTAGATACAAATCGACATTCAAATGAAAAAAAAACATTCCGAGATAGAAGCAGTTTATTGCCGAGAGTTGCTAATTTACTGAACAACGCAGGCCCATTACAAATTGGCACATATCATAGAAATAGGAATTCAAAATTTGTCATACAGTAATTTAAACGTGGGTGCAGTCGGAATGCATGGGCATTTAGCATGATTCTTAAATAGGCTCACAATGTGAGACAGGTACAAGAATCTTCTGTTTTGTGCCAATTAGAGAAGAGAAAAATGAATTCCTTTTTGGGATCTCGATCCAATAACCATTTTGAGTGTCTCTTTTGATACCATAAACTTGTCCCGGTTTTAGTTCCACGGACCAGTTGTCATGGTGAGTGTAGACATAGTCTTTAGTCATCTTGATACTGGTCCCCTTTATTTTTGGCTTGTTCTCTAAGAATATAATGGGAAAAAAGTGTGGTGTATAGTTATTCATAGGCCGGGTATCATATCAAGTCGGATTAAAATCCTTTTTGATGACGGAATGAATATTTGAACTGTATATATTCCTAAGAGCATAGGTTGTGTGTGGGACGAGGGGATGATTGTTGGATTTATTGTCGGGGTTTTTTAAAAGCCATGGCTTATATGTGAGTTTAAATGATATAATGTACATCCAACACGGACATTGAACATCTTCAGTGTACATGTAGCTCGTAGCAGCTCGTAATAGCGCGGGATCAACCCGCTGAGAGGCCATAATTATAATCGTACAATTTATGAGTACCAAGTGAACGAGAGGAGCGCGCACATTATGCACGAAGCTTGGCCCACACACATGAGTGAAATGATATACTCTGACGTCAACGCCTTTGTGGCGATTCACGTTTTTACGTAATCATGTTGAGGTTGTTTTACCCGTCTGGAAGTCGACGTCAACAACAAATTGCAAACTAGATTAATTCAATAAGATTCCCTGTTCAAGTCAAAATTTAAACAAAGAATGATACTTACTATCATAACAATATGTTGAACATTTGAACTACTTGCCAGAAAGTGTATTAGTGACAGAAAATGTCCAAAGAAAGTGTCAGAGAGGCTCATGGTTATTCATTTGTTTAATTTACAAAAGAATTAAAGGCAGACGGGTAGGTTAATTCTCAATAGCTCTTTCAAATCAATTTTCATGTAATCAGATGGGAAAATACTTTGTATGGTTAATTATTACGTTTTTGAAGAGTTTCTGAAGATATAAAATCATTGAAAGATTGAAGATGTTTGAAGCACTTTTAAATGTGCTGCTATGCGCTCAAATATTGGGCTGGCTGAACCAAGCTGATTATTATCCAGATTAATGATTTATTATAACATGCGTGCACATATATGACATGAAATATGATCAATTATATTAAGCTTATTTCAAAACACACATTTTGGTCTCAATTAATTGCACTAACCTCCTTGGGGAAGGCTGGGTTCTCTCAATGAGACATTTTCATATCTCGATCTTTGAGGCATGTCCATGGTATCTTCAAGTTTAACCAGGAGACCGACGAGGATAGCTACACATCTTCTGTTTGTTGACCACTCCAACTCTGAGTTAGGGAACATGGGGTCAATCTGTGTCTTTGCACCAATGGTTTGTGGGCCAACATCATACGAATCAGGCTTAATTCTAACCTGGAAAGCTACTCGCGCTTTGAAGTAATCTTCTGCATCATTGGGTTTCCACCTTAAAAAGGATACATTCAATGGTGACATATATGGGTAATCAGATGAGTATACATCCAGTATAGACATCAGTCTTCATTTCAGCATAAAGGTTTGAATGAATCCTAAATGTTCACATTTTGCTAAAAAAAAAAGCTATTGCTTAACTATCACAAGTTGAAAAGGTCTATAGTCACCAGTATTTGTCTAGACAGTATATTTTTCTGAAATATTACATTTAAACGCTTAGTCCCGCTGCCCCGACAACCGATTCAGAACACACCCCTTTAACTATGCGTTTGTTCGACTCGTAAAATTGGTCCGGATAAGCATACATTTTTATAGAAAATGAAATACACTCGTTACAGTTTAAAAAAAGATGTGTCAATAAATTGTAGTAATTTGACATTTTACTTTTGAGGCGTAGAATACACATCACATCCAGAGTATTTAATGGATGGTGACAGATATACTCTCGTAACATCGTGACCTTCGGGTGGCTGCATTTCAGGATTATCTGGGTCCCAATGATTCAATGGTATAGCCAATGTATTTCCATGTGGAGTCACATCCCCTACAAATAGAAAGATGCTATCAGCTTGGCTCCGAGCTTGAGTAGCCACCCAAAATATGTGTCCCTAGCAAGCTAGGAAACTTTTGCAAACTTTTTAAAATTCAATATTGATCATTTTCTGTTATCATAAATGTATGAAACCCACAATTAGGAACTTAGATGTGTAAAATTGGCTATATAATCGTCCTTGATATTAATTTGAAAGAGTTTTTAAGATAAGACAGGCCCGTTAGACTTTAAGATTGTAGTAAGAACCAAACAGGAAGTAACATTTACATTTTAGCTATTTCATGGTTCCTTAGAGAGATTTGATCTGTATCATTGAAATATTGGTCTAAATAAGCGTACTACATGTCATTTGAGCAAATGGATTTATCGTGATATGGGCTCATTTAGAGAATTTAAATTACTTAATGAATTGTTTGTTATTGACTCCGACTACAGCACGGGCATGTGGTGTTGCAAGGAATCAATTGGACATTTTATTACTTGACAACAGTAAATCGTCATCATTCTTGTGACGTCACAGTATGCTTTATTTGACGTTTATGGGCCATGCTACGAGCACATGTGCGCGCTCCTCTCGTTTAACCAGTATTCACAGCTATATATATGATAACTAATAGAAATATTTTTGAATCATAGGCTATGTACAATACATGCATTTCTTTACTGTGAAAATGTGAGTTATACCCGGCATCAGAAGCTCTCCAGACTCTAGTATTTTGCCAATGTTCTTCACGTGAGTTCCATGAAAAGCGACATGCCACTCTTCGAAACATCTGACTGTTTCCGCTCTTGGAGGCATTCTGTGAATATATCGTTATTTATCGTACTTTTAGACATAGGCCTTCTATGTGTCCATGCCCTTAATGTTAAACGACAAGTCCTTTTGATTTAAAACACAAAAGTCAACTCACCTTAGCCCAAACTTGCACCAACCTATCGGAAGTCCGTATGTTTTGAATGGAATCCCTCTTGAATAAAATAAATTGTCACCTCTTTTTATGTGACAACTGCCACAAAAGCACACGTCATAACCACTGTCAAATAGCGATTCTGAAAAGAAGCTTAATTTTTAATTATGTGTATGCAGAATTTGGACAAGAGCAACACATCCAGTATTATTCTTATTCTACTTACGGTTAATATTCAGTGATTGAACGAAGGCTTTTGCGACTTTAAATGGGCAGTACACGTGACTTGTGATGACTGCTACATCGTCAATAGTCATACTGTCAGAAAGAGCAGGAAAATCTGCTGGAATGCAGCCTTCTGGGAGTTCATCATTAATTATTTCCGGGTCACCTTTGTAATCTTCAATTAATCGTTCGACCTCTATAAAGTCGGTGTATGTGCCATGGATATAATCTAGGGCCTCCTTAAGGTTAATTCGACCTCCATTTCCAACCAATAAGGCACAAGGCAGGCGCTTGGTATCGCAGGCCAGAGACAATGCTGTGTGACCATCCTCGTTGGCCAGGGAAGTGTCTGCCCCAGCATATAGTAAGAGTTTAAGACATTCCTCTTGACCGGAAGCGCAGGCTAGCATGAGAGCAGAATCCCCTGATTTCATTTTTAGATTAATGTCTGACACGGGTAAGAGTAGCTTTAGACATCTGGTCGAGCCCTCCTGTGCAGCAATGTGCAATGCAGTTAGCCCATTATGGTTTTTATGTTTCGGGGCACAGTCATGTTTCAGGAGTTCTATTGTAGCTTGTACATGGTTTCTATTTACAGCCGCCATTACAGGCGTTTCGCCGTAGCCGTTAGCCAACCATGGCTTCGCTCCTGCTGCAATAAGCTCAAATATGACTCGGAAGTAACCATTGCTAGCTGCTCGAAAGAGGGCAGTACATCCGTCATTACGAATATTATTCGGATCCGCTTTGGCCTGTAATAACCTGCTAACTATCTCTAAATGTCCATTGAAAGACGCGAGCATTAGAGGAGTTTCTCCAATAAAAGTTTTGCCCTCAATAGGGTATCGACGCAGAAGTGCATCAAATCGACTGATATCTCCTCGCTCTGCAGCAATGTGGAGATCGGTTTTCCCTCCTTCATAAGCATATGCCACCGATGAACCTTGATCTATAACATTAGCCACAGAAGAATGATTTGTAGTGAGGGCCACCTCGTGCGGATTTAACCCATCTTCATTTTTTATATCCGGGTCTGCCCCGGCTTGAATGAGAAGCTCAACTATTTGACGATATCCATAAAAAGCAGCGCGGTGCATAGGCGTGTTTCCATCGTATCGTTGACAGTGAACATTAGCCCCTGCATCTATGAGAATCTTAGCGCAATCATATTGTCCTTTGCTGCACGATAGCGCTAGAGGAGTCATTTCAAATGAAGTCTTATCATTTTTATCAGAGTAACGAAGCAGTACGCGAAGACAGTTTTCTCTTCCACCCTGTGCAGCAAAGTGAATTGCACGATATCCAGAACCAAATCGAGAATCAACGTCTATACCAAACTTAATCAACGGCTCTATTAAATTGCTCTGATCGAAGGTTACAGCACTCAATATAAGGGATTTCTTTTCTGCCTCAGGCGTATTCTTAGCCAAAATGATGCATGCTTCCACATGACCACCTTTACAGGCAACAGAAAGGGGCTTTTGACCAAGATTATTCTTTACATCTTGCTTCGCGTTTCTTTTTAATAAGGAATCTAAAATAGAGGGTGACCTCCTTTGAGCAGCAATGTGTATGGGACAGTTTCCATCTTTATCGGGCAAATCTACGTCAATTGAGCTCGCACTCAGTAGTAAGGTAACAACTCTCTCGTCACTATTTTCACAAGCTATATGCAGTGCAGTTTTTCTACTAACCGCATCTTGAAAATTGGTATTTGCTTTTGGGAATAACTTTTTGGCCTTTTTATAGTCTCCAGTGGAGACAGCGGTCCAGAATTTCTGTAATAGAGGAATGTAAGGGGTTGGTTGTCACCGAATCCGCGCTGGTAAGACATATTGGACTTATTTGACAGATCTCTTAATATGTATCATTTTCTGAATGAATACCTACGCTTACCTTACTTTCCATTAAGTCAGTATATAAACACCTTTTGATGAAAACGTCTTGTCGCATTCACCATATCTGAAATTAATGGTCTGAATTAATGCAAGGTAAAATCGTTCACGCTGTCAGAATTTTAAATGGATTGACTCGACATTATTTTAAGAAGAACAGATTAACACCCATACAACTAATTGATTAGTAACAACGTTTTTTAAGCAGATACATCTTTCTTTTTTTATGTACATTGTAGTTTGCTTAAACGAAATGGACTTTGATATGCTATATTTGTTAATGTCGATACATTTAAACATCAATTCAATTAGTAAATGAGCATATTTTTTGCCTTTGATGTGCTTGCATTTCATATCTGGCTGAATTGTAACGATGTTAACGATTGTTACCAAAGGGCTATCGCATGGTAACCCCCGGCAGCAAGGCAGTCAATGTTCATCAAAGTGAACAAGCTGACAACCTCCTGAGACTACATGGAGTCACTTAATTTCAATGCAAACTAGAAAATCACTATCATATCCCCATAATCAAGCTGCATCGTCATAAATGCACCCGATATCAGTTTAAGACTTGCATTCACAGTCAATTATATATACCAGCATTAATTTTGTCATTTCCTGTTATCATTCCACACCGTACACTACGTAACCTTGCATAGCTTCCCTTATTAATATCGCACATCTCTTTTCTGTCATAATTAGCGCCGATATCTCACACTATTTTCATCCCTCACCATCGCTCACATGTTGCCTGTCGCATGATCAAGGTGCTACGGCACCTTTTTGTTGAACAATAAAGTTAATCGTGAATGTTTCAGTGTTTATTGTTTGCATGTTTATGTGTCTTATGTTTACGTCGTATCAGTTGTCCAGTGTTTGTCACCGCGTGCTTGTCTTACCGTGATGTTAGTTATGCCACTTGTGGTCACACCTGAGTGACCCACACCGGGCAGATGTACTCCTGGCGGAAAAATGTAATTGGTCGGAGATCATCATTATCTATATCACATGTTCCGGGAAATTAACTGTTAGTATTGTACCGCCACCCTTTGAAATTTAAATTATCCTCAGTTAGCAGAAAACCTCTGAACACTACACAGGTTGTACATTCATCGATCATGTTAATAAAGTATACTGAAGAATATATTGGATGTTATTTTACCTAGAATAACTTCAACACTTTTACCATTACTAGCTGTCGTTACCCGCGCTGCGGGTATTGCTAGTAACTATTGGCGATAGTCCTAGGGGTTAATTAATTTAACCATTCCCAGAGACCTCTCGAT